>CAMOHE010048159.1:0-16646 GCA_946598075.1 Artocarpus hirsutus
GACACCAAGATTATTCATTTCTTTAACATGGAACCTCCCCGTGGGTCGAGAGGTTGGTACTACACCCTTAACTTGTCATATAAGTTTCACTTGCATTATTGTGTGTATGCAGTATGACTTATCACTACATGACATCACAATCTCATAATTCTTGAATATTAAATCATAATCATGCTTGTCTTGAAGGTGATCAACAATATAATTTAAATATTGCATACATCACACATTAATCGTCGCATCATCATCATGGCATTTTACATCGTGTCATAACATGACATATCACATCATAACATCTAACAGTGTAATAAATCACTGATAATGCATTCTCATAAATTTTATAAAAATATTTAAAATTAATTTATTTTTAAACTATTCATACTGTAGGCGAGATTCCTACTTAGCTGGACTCCAAACTGAGCTGGTCCAGTTGCATCTCGCTGTATCTGCAGTCTACGTAGCATCCTCAGCAGTGCTCCTCGAGCAGCCGTAGATGGCTAGGAATGCTCCATAGAGATTCATTACTGCTGAAAACACCATTATGGACTCTGTTACTGCATTTTGAGTCACCTCGATCCGCGTGCAGTCAGTACCAGACGATTTTCATCGGAGTAGAATTTGCTCGAACAGAGGTCACCATTGCGTTCAGAGCGTCGAAATGAGTCAGGAGGTGGTCTCGGATCGTCGATCGGAGGTCCGGATCACAAGACCCGAGGTTCACCGGAGGCCGGCCGTCCACGGCGGAGCTTAGGGCCCGTGCGGCGGCTCCGGTGGTCGGCGATGGCTGAAACTTCAACTGCCCCCTTTTTTCCACCTCCTGAGTCGACTAGTGGGGTCAATTTGACCCAATTTGTCCTTCAACTGCCCGGATCGAAGATGGGCTTCTTGGCCAAAACCGGTGGCTCCGATCTTGGTTCCACGGTGGGGATTCGACCAAATTGGCTTGGGGGTTTTGTTCCCCTTGGTTGTCTGAGTCTTTCCCCTCATTTGGCACTCCTCAACACCACAGCACTTGGTAGAATCGGAGGGGCTCACGGCGGCGACGATAGCTCTTTGAATCTCTGGTGTTCCACGGTGGAAATCGATAATTGGGAGTGCAGTCATGGTAGTCGTTGGCCTCTGAGTCAATTGACACCTTGGAATGGGCAAACCCGACCCCTCCCACGATGGTTCACGACGGGCATATGGAATTCCGACCACCGATGATGTTTTCAAGCAATTGGGTTGGGCATTTTGCTCCTCTCAACTGTCTGAACCTGTTCGTGGTCTCAATTTCATTCAATAGAGACGGAATAAGCGAGATCGTCGTTGCTCACTACGGTTGGTGGTAGCGTTCACCGAACTTCGGCCACCGGGGGCTGGTTCACAAAATTGGGTGAGGGGTTTTACTCCTCGTCACCCTCTGAACGTAATGGTGGTGGCGGTGTGTCACAACGCTGCTGTGAACGGCGGCATCGAAAGGTGGCACGGCGATGAAAATGGAGCTGCTCCAACGAAGCTTCTTTGGCCAAAATCGAGCTGGGAGATTGGTGTCTTTCTCTTCGTCTCTACATTCTGAGTCCGTTGACACCAAGATTGTGTCGATCGGAGCTCGGACGGAGGAGATATCGCACCAGAAAATTTTGTGATTTTTGACCACTTTGACCGACGCATGAGGGCTGCTCCGGCGGAGTTGTGGGTGGTACGACATACCGTCGGACTCAGCTCCTCGAGATCTTTCCAACAGTGTGGGAGGTGTTGATAATGGAGGTCGAATTTTGGATTGAGTTTGAAGAGAGAGAGTAGAGAGAGAAAGTAGAGAGAGAAAGTGAGCTGATTCCATTGGCTTAATTTTTTTTTTTGTATTTATAGACAACTTGTGGTCCACACAGTCTAAACCGTGCAATATCGGGTAGATCAAATTTGATCTGTAACTTTTAAATTTTTGTGGACATAATTATACTTTTAAAAACTGTGATTTATTTGCACTCTAAAAATAATCACATAAATTTATAATTCTCTTGTTGTATTATTATGTTACTGCAATATTCATTTTGACGTAGAAATCATTTTCATAATTTTATCTATACTATATAGATTTCGTGATTTAAATTTTGAAACAATAAACTTTGATATGTTTGTTCTCAAAACCAATGATTAATTATTTTCACAACTATATACATATATATATATATGTATATGAATTCTCAGAAAGATATTATGCATTTAAAACTTTGCTCAATATAACTATTTTATTATTATTATTATTATTATTATTATTATTATTTATTTACTATTATTTTCAACTTTTAAAAACTTTAAAATTTATAACATATTCTTTTCATTAAAAATTTTCATATTGTAAACTTCAAACTCCATTTTAAAAATAATAGTTGTAATTTGTAAAAGTTTTGTAAATTAAATTAACTATCTGAAAGTCAATTTAATTTAAATTCTAAACTTAATACAATTTTGTGCTCCACGAACTTCTTCTTGTAAAGAGCCATTTATGGGTCCACATCTTACTAATAGATTAGTTTTTGTGGACTCCATCAATGCTCTTCTTCTTCTTCTTCTTATTACTACGACAATTGTTATTATTATTATTGTCATTACAACTAAACTTTACATAATTATTAATGTGTATAATAATTAACTATGCACATTCAAAACATTGAAATTCTTGTATCTTTGAACTTGGTGCTCACCATTTTTAATTTATGGTATGGAGCTCATGATCACTATTGATCTGGGTTTCTTTTACTAAACTGATATCACATAGAAATTTTCACATAATCTTAGTAAGTTGAAAATTCTACTTTTGCTAATAACATCATCTTTTTGGCTAATGTATAAAATTAATAAATCATAAACTCTTGGTTTAGCACATTAAATAATTATTTTTAATTATTTTAATGTACTATCATAACATTATATTGTTACATGTTTTATAAATAAAGTACATAAATTTGTGCATTCACAACATTATTTATCTCTAAGGTCTTACGGCTAGTAAAACCTTCAAATTTACGTGTTAATAAATGCTAAGTTATATTTTCTTACGCTCTTAGCTGAGTAATAAGGGAAAAACCTTTAGTTAATCTTAGTTATTAATTTTTGAATTTTTTGGGTCATTACAACTATGATCAAATCCCCAAGTGAAGGTGTGAACTCTGCATCACGTAGCGAAATGAAGGATTTCGCTCCTTCATGAGCTATCCCATATTTCTCTCTTGTGGCATGCCATCGACGGCCAATTAAGCAACTTTGGCAAGACGTAGAGAAAAAACTAGGGGTTTTGGCTAAGTTAGACCTCCAATGGCGAAAATCTCTTGCATATTACCATAAAAAAATAAACAAAGTTTTTATAGTATAAAGCTCTCGTATGTTACATTGTTTTTAACCAAAATTAATTCTAACGCACTTTGTCAAACTCTTAATCTATTTAATACTCTTGTCAATCGTTTTGATACAATATTGCATAATCAAATTCAAGTCCTCTTGAGAGCTTTACCCCATCCTATCCTTGACAATTTTATATAGTGGCCATGGGTATTTGAGCTATAATGTTTTCTTTGGACGAGAGGAATGCTTCTATTATTATATTGTTTCCATTGTTATCACTACTATAAAAAATATTCAGTAAAATCGGATCGACGTGCATCTAGGAATTTTCTTGCTTGAAAGGCCCCGTATGTTTCCTTTGGCACGCGTATTCTACTGACGTAATAATTACATAACCGTGTTCATTAAACAAATTATTAAAAAAAAAAAAAACAGCATTGATTTCGCTTGAACAAGCAATAAGTGGATTTTTGTTTTTGTTTTTGTTTATGGTAACTAAAGTTAAAGTTGTAAGTTTTTCCACAACAATATTATTTTCTTACGAGTCTTTTTTTTGAAGGGATTTTTTATGAGTCTTTCTTCTTGAGTTAATGTAATTTAATCTCAAAAAGGCAAATTAAATGAACTTTCTTTAGCACTTTCCAAGCATTTCATTCGTGGGTGGTTTAACAAAGAGTAGCATTTGCACCTTTTTCGTGGTAATTTAACTTGTAAGTTGATCTCTTCCTTTTTTGAAGAGACTACTTTAGTGTTGTTTCTTTGGACGTGAGGAATACTTTTGTTATTATATTGTTACCATCATTACCACTACCACAAAAAATATTCAGTAAAATCGGATCGACATACGTCTTGGAATTTTCTTGCTTGAAAGGCCCCATATGTTTCCTTTGGCACGCGTTTTCTACTGAGGCAATAATTACATAACGGTGTCCATTAATCAAATTTTTTTTTTTTTTAAAAAAATATAGCGTTGATTTCGCTTGAACAAGCAATAAGTGGATTTTGTTTTTGTTTTTGGTAAGTAAGGGGCGGTTTGGTATACAGTAATCAGTATGAATCATATTTTTGAGAAAATGATAGTAGAAAATATGATTCCTAAGAAACCAATATTATCACGTTTGGTTGTACATAGGAATCTTCTATTAAATTCCTAGTTATAATATATTACCGTGTTTAGTTATATATAAGAATCTTGTAGGTAAGAAAACCTGTTAGTGACACTTGATTGATAGTGGTGAGCTGCGAACGAATGGTGAAGATGAAAATGGATACCGCACATGCAATGTAATTTTTTCACATTATTATTTACGAATTTATGCATGTTTTTATTTTACGAAATCATGCATGTTTTCACTTTATGAAAATAATGTATATATGAATAAGTAAATAAACTACGTAAGTATGTTTTGAAAACCTAGAATGTGATTATACAATCTTGATCTAGTGAAATTTAAAAGTTAAAAATGTTGCAACAGACAATGCAACAAATGCACGAATTTTGAATTAAAAATATTATAAGTTTATTTAGAATTAAAAATTATTATTAGAGTTTTACATTAAATATAGAAATAAATTTTATGGATATGTTTTTATGAATTTATTATTACGAAAGTTTAGATGATTATGCTTTGAGAAATTATTATGTTGGATTTAAGTGAATGAGTTATAAGTAATTATTATTATGATAAGTTTTGAAAAGGTTAATTTTTAAGAAATCAATATGTTATTTAAGACATTAAATTATAAGTAAATATATATAGATAATTTTTAAGAAAGTTTTAAAGACCATTTAAATGTGATTTTATTTCAATATTTAATTTAAAATTGTTTTTGAAATAGTTTTATTTAAATTGAGAAAAGTTTTAAAAGTGATAGTTTCTAAATAATTATTCTTATGTTTAAAAAGAAAGGTTTCAAGAAAATTATTATGGTTATGTTTTAAGAAATTAATGTTATGAGTTAGGCAAAGGATTAAGTTTTTAGAAATTATGATTATGTTAAAATGTTGTGATTATTATTACGTTATTATTACATTTGAGAAATTAATGTTGTTATGTTATATTTATGAAATTAAGCTTTGAAAAACAATTATTATTTCCTTTAAGGTTTCATGTTAAAGATTCTATAACAAGAATCCATTTTAGAGAAAAAATTATTTCAAAATTTCTGTATTTTATGATAAGTTAAGTTTAAGTTTATGTATATGTTTAAATTAAGAAACGGCCACATAGATAAGGTCACTACAACGACACCATATTGTATTCGGTGCTCTTCCTTTTATATCTTGTTTGGTAGTTCGTCCATTGTTGGTTAACGATAACACCCCTTTTTTCTTTATTTTTTTAATAATTTTTTTGCTGCAGTACTTGTACAACAACGATGTACATATTCGTACTAATTATAGTACTCTATTACATTCTTGTGGATACCAAATTTGTTTTGTCTAGTGTGTCTTTTCCTCACAAATGGCTTTCTAAGAAAATTGACGGAGGCACAAGCATAATCTGACAAAATCAAATCGTTACAGTAAAAACATCTATGTTATAGTCAAAACAAATTGGACTGACATATCACAATAAACGCATTATAGAGAATAAATTAATGAAAACCATTAACCAACTATAATGATATATCATCATATCAACCAAACAATAATATAAACCACTAATCATATTTTAGACTATAATATTTTAGTCATGGTAAAATAATTGTATATAAAATTTAAATGCTTCACATGGAATTAAGATTCAGCTCAAATGCCTATCAAATTTGAGTGCTATTAATAATAATAGGTAGTAAAGCTGGGCATGGCTTGGGTGGCCTATAAGAAAACACACCTTTAGCGACGACAATTGATGTTAAAAAAAAAAAAAAAATCAAAAGCTCATAACATTGTTGTCGCTGAAGGTTTGTAGCTAAAAGTTTGTTCCTCGTCGCTAAAACGTTTTGATCTTCAACGACGATTAAATAAAAGAAAATTTAAATCCACCAGATACCCAACAGAGCTTTCTCACATCCAATGCCCCCATCTTGTAAGCTATAATTAATAAACCAAATACACCTCTACAAACCACTAACATTTTCTCAAGCACTCATATGTTAATATCTGGCCAAAAAGTTGAAATGGGATGTCTTGACTTTGTGAGTTTGTATGTTACGATTGATCTCTTTTTTTCTACTCTCCAGATTCAAGCTAAAGTCTCTTCGCTTTTGCCCATTTACTTAATTACTTCTTTATTTCATATATCTTTTTCCGCCTTTGTCATCTACTAACAACCGCGTTTGAGAGATAATATATATATATATATATATATATATATATATATGAGTGTACATATTTTGGTCCCATTTTTCTTTTATTGTTAAGCGTGTTTGATTAGGTGGAAGTTTTCTTGCCCACAATACAGATTTCTTATGAGTCTCTGTCCCCCCTTCATATCAAATACTAGGAAAATCAAAGGAACTTTCATACTCAACTTCTAGCAAGTTTAATGAAGGTGATAATCTCTCTAAATTAGTTATTATTTTACATGTTGATCCTACCTTCTCTGAAGCGAGTCCTAGATTTATATATTAAACTAAAAAACAGCTTGTATTGTTAGTACTATAATCTTCTGTTTGCAGAGAGAGCTTAGTCGCTGAAAGTCATCTTTTGTGTTAGTAATGGCTTTATCTTCGTGTTCTTCTATACGTCCAACAAAAACAACATATGATGTTTTCATAAGTTTTAGAGGCGAGGACACTCGCAACACATTCACCGGCCATTTTTATTCTGCTTTATGTCGGAAAAAAGTCAAAGCCTACATAGATGAGGATCGTCTTGAGAAAGGGGATGAAATTTCATCTGCACTGTTGAAAGCAATTGAGGAATCAAAGATTTCTGTTGTCATTTTCTCGGAGAATTATGCTTCTTCGTCGTGGTGCTTAGATGAACTTGCTTATATCCTCCGGCGCAAAGAGGAAAACAAGCAGCTTGTTGTTCCAATTTTTTACCATGTTGATCCGTCGGATATACGCCAACAACGAAACAATTATGCGGTTGCATTTGCCAAACACAAAAAACGCTTCAAGGATGAAAAGCTGCAACTGTGGAGAAATGCTTTGACGAAAGCAGGCAATATGTCTGGATATGATATACCCGTCTCTAGGTGTGGTACTCCCTCCTTTTTAGCCACCTCTACGTTATTTGATAAATTAAATGAAATATTTCTTATATTAGTATTTGATTTTGTGTTTGGTCAGGGATTTATATTGTTTTGGGATATTACGGCTAGTTTTCTACATGGCCTTGCTTAATTACATATTATCATTATGAATGAAACTTGATTCAATTAAACACTTGAATCAAATGTTTGATTCACTTACCTACTACTCTTCTTTAGCTTTCAAACACCTTTCATAACTATAACAATCCATTATGAATTAGGAAATAGTCCCTCAATTATGTTAGAAGTTTCCTCATTTTCTTTTGATTTAGTTTCTTAGTTTGTTCATTGGCTAATTAAAAGTAGGATGGCTTGTAATTGAATTACAAATTTGAGTTGATGAATGAATATTGAGATTTCTGATTTCCTTCTCTCCTCTGGTCTCTTTGATCTTTCCTTTAGTTTCTCCATCTAAAATTTATTATCTTTCAGTTGTACAACTATTCAGTCCCCATCGTCATCGTTATCTGTTGTTCCTGTTGTTTATTTCAGTTTATTTTATTTTGTTGTTAAAAAGACTTTAAGTGATGTCAATCTTCTATGTTATCCATATTTGTCATTTTTTAATTGCAAAAAGGGTGTATTTTGAAATCTAGAGTTTTTATTGGGAAACATATTAGAACTTGAAGTTGAAACTTAAACACTATAACATGTGTGAGCTTTACACTGCAGCAAACTTTTGCTTTTCACGTGAAAACTTTATACCATAGCAAACTGAACTTTGTTTTTCTAACATGTTTTCAAATGAAGCTCTATTTGTTAGAAAAAGTCTAGTTCTGAAATGAATCCCGCAACCCATTTTCCCTATCAGGAGCCCACATTTGTTACATAGCTTGGGTCATGATCATTACTTGTTATCTTTTTTGCTTCTTATGTAAAGCTATCCAGTTCCATGTTCTTCCGTAATTTGATATGCTTGTTTTATAAATTCTTAGTAATTAACTTCTTTTTGTTGTGCATGCTAGATCTGAGTCTAAAGTAGTTGAGGAAATTGTCGAAGACATTTTGGAAAAGTTGGATAATATGTTGTCTAAAGATGATTTCAAGTATCTGGTTGGAATTGAAAAAAAGGTTCAGAAATTTGAACAATTGCTATTTTTCGGTTTGTTAGATGTTCGTGTCATTGGCATTTGGAGCATGGGCGGTATTGGAAAAACCACCCTCGCCGAAGTCATATTCAGGCGCTTTGCTTGCCAATTCGAAAGTTGTTGCTTTCTTAGCAATGTTAAGTCAAAGGCGCAAAAACTTGACAAGTTACAAAAGAAACTTTTCTCGGAATTATTGGAGGAGAAAATAAAAAACGTCAATCAATTTTTAATGAACAGGCTTCAATGTATGAAGGTTCTTGTTGTTCTTGATGATGTAGATGACGAAGAACAGCTAGAATATTTGGCTAGAGACCGCAGCTGGTTTGGTCAGGGGAGTAGAATCATCATTACAACTAGAAATAAACAAGTGTTGAATAATATTGAAGCTGATGGAATATATAAGGTTGATGAATTAAATTCTTGTGAAGCTCTTCAACTATTTTATAAAAATGCATTTAAAGGAAACTCTCCGTCGCCAGTTTATGCAGAAATGTCAAGTGTGGTCATTGAATATGCTAAAGGTGTTCCTTTAGTCCTTAAAGTTCTGGGTTGCCACCTTTATTCCAAGAGCAAAGAAGAATGGGAAAGCGAGCTGGAAAAGTTGAGAAAAATTATTCCTCATGACAAAGTTCAGAAAGTGTTACAAATAAGTTACGAGGGACTAAGTTACGATGAGAAAAATATTTTTCTCGATATTACGTTCTTTATTAATTCTAACCTGGATCGTGCAAAAAGAATACTTGATAGTTATCACGTGGGTGTGGCTGCGGGAATTAGAGTTCTCATTGACAAGTCTCTGATAACTATTGACCATTCCAACACATTGTCAATGCATGATTTGTTGCTAGAAATGGCTGTTGAAATTGTTCGTCAAGAATCTCCTAACGAGCTTGGAATGCGTAGTAGGCTATGGTTTACTGAAGACGTTTGTAACGTCTTGAAAAATAATGCAGTAAGTGCTATGTACATTGAAATTTTCCAAACTATTTGTTTATATGTATGTGTGTTTCTTTTATTTTTTTAATAGGTTTATTTTTGCATTGTTTCAATTTCAGGGGACCCCAAAAATTCATGGAATGTCCATGGACAAGTTTGGAATTAGTTCTGCAATTTGCTTGAGTCCTAGAGTTTTTGAAGCAATGCATAATCTTAAATTTCTGAAGTTTTTCAGTCATTGTATTGAGGGAAAGCTACACCTTCCAAAAAAAGGTCTGAAATGTCTTCCTCGTGGCTTAGATATCTTCGTTGGGATAGTTTTCCTCTAAAAAGTTTGCCTCCAAAACTTTGGCCGCAAAATCTTATTGAGCTGCACTTGAGGAACAGTAAGCTTGAGAAACTTTGGGATGGCGTTCAGGTATGATTTAGGTTTTACTATCTTTTAACTAAATGACTGAAATTTTTAGAAACAGAAAAATGGCCGTAAATTTTTAAAAATTAAAGAAATTGTCTTTTGTTTTTATAATAGTTGTCATTAATAAATACCAGTAGATTATTCATGTATATCATTCATTAACATTAATACATCACTTATTATTATAGTTTGTTACTAATAAATTACTTAATTATTATTAATTTATTAATGATTTATCATCGAAAAAATAGTAAATTGTTAAATGAGTTAAATCAGCAATTTAATATATAATAAACTATAAATCAATACATCATCGATATACTGATAAACTAGTCAGCATCAACGCATCATTAATATGCTTCAGTATATCATTGATACACAAAAACGTTCATTGTCTAAACTTTAAAAAACCTCAGCTATTTACTTAAAAATAAAAAATAAAAAGATAACATTTAACGTCAAATACCTATAATTTATTCATATATTTATCTTTCGTGACAGCATATTGTGAGCTTAAAATTTCTAAATCTTGAAATGTCCAAGAAGCTTACTGAAATTCCAGACCTCTCATGTGCACTAAATTTGGTAAGGATAAATCTGGGTGGCTGTACTTGTCTTAAGCAACTTCCAAGCAGCATTGGCAAGCTGGAGTCATTGAGGATTCTTACATTATCTCGCTGTTCGAATATTGACGAGTTTCCAGAACTTCCAAATAATATAACACAGTTGTATATGGCTGCAACAGCAATAGAAGATGTGCCTCCATCAATTGAGCGCCTCTCTCGTCTTCTTGTATTTAATTTAAGAAACTGCAAAAGGCTCAAGAGCCTTCCGGCCAACTTTTTTAAGTTGAAATCTCTAAGAGAGCTTCTTCTCGGTGGTTGCTTTGCATTAAAGCATTGGCCAGAAATTAAAGAGCCCGTGGAAGGGGAACATCTAACAGTTCTTGAAACACAAGAGCCAGTGATTAGACTGTTGCCCTTGCCAGATGAGAAGCTAGATGGGATTACAAAATTAGTCCTGCAAGACACTAGTGTATCTGAAATCCCAGATTGGCTCTTCTGTTTACCTGCTTTAGACATATTAAATCTCAGTGAGACAAATACCGTTAGAATACCTGAAAGTATCAAACTTTCTAAGTTGAGATGTTTGTTCATAAGAGATTGCAAGTTTCTTCAATCTCTTCCAGAGCTTCCATTTTCCGTTGAGGCTGTTGATGCAGCAGGGTGCGTATCATTGGAGATGGTGTCAAATTCATGGCGTCTACTGGCACAAGGGCCTAAATGGAATCTGCCACCTCAGAGGGTGTTTTCATTTGAGGGTTGCTTAAAGTTGGATCACAAGAACATCATAACTGAATTTCAGCTTAGAGCTTTATCCTATGCCTCAATATTTGCCCCGTTAAAACATAAGGTATGTCTTTTTTCCCCGAAGTTTTATATACTAATTTTCATATATCAAGGTATCTCACCGTTTCTTAATTTTGAATGACAAGAACATCATGGTTAAATTCAGTATTAGAACTTCACCCATTGCAAGGGAACTAGTAGTACTCAGACTTGATAGATTATATATTTATATATATCTTCTTGCCCGTGTTAAAATACATGGTGTTTTGATTTTAGTATTTGATATTTGAGGATTGGTTAATGTTACAAGGCAATTAGGACTCCGCATCTGACAGCCAGTTTCAGCAGCCTATGCTTAAAGTACCTACAATCGAGAAGGTACGTCTCTTTTTTCTCTTTTTAAGATGACTGAGTTAAATTTCATATTTGATTTAATCCTTGACTTGTTTATGGTACAGGAAAGGTATGTGGTTCAGCATGAAGTTGTTGTTTCTTATCCAGGAGATGAAATTCCAGAGTGGTTTAATTATCAAAACGAGGGAGATTCAATAAATATAAAGCTTCCCACGGTGTATACAAATTTCATGGGCTTAGCCTTTTGCTTTGTTCTTGAAAATGCCCATAATGATATTCCCGGAAAGGCCACGTGTTTAAATTGGGAAATCCATGTCAAAACCAACAGTAATTTGAAAGCCATTTCCAGTTTTTGTCGAGATCCAATTATTTTGGAGGCAGTTATGACTTGAACCATGTGTTAATGACCACGCTTCCAAATACAAGTGAGTTTGACTTCTATCTTGTAAAAGAGACGTCATTTCACTTTAGTTTTGAAGATCCGTTAAAACGCAAAATTAAAAGATGTGGAATCCGCATGCTATCTCTCGAAGATGCAATTGAATTTGGTATCATCAGTGATCAATATGTATTTGGCGAGTCAAGCGTTATCACTAATGAGTTGCAACTAAGTGGCATTTGGAGGGGAATGCTATACCCTTTGCTCAAGTATCACGTTTTCCCATCTAGGCAGCAACTTTGTGCGGAGATATTGAGTTGCAATCTACTGAAGTGGCACCAAGAATTATGGTTGCTGCTTGTTTGGGATTTTTTTCCAGTGCGAGAAGTTGTTAATCACCGAATGGATGTGGCGGACACTAGTTGCCCGCTCTGTGGCTTGGTTCCAGAAAGTGCCACCCATCTATTTCTATATTGCAAGATTGTCCGACCTCTTTGGTTCATGTCACGGAGAAGCCTCCGCACAGATTCTCTCTTCTTTAATTCCATGGCTTCTTTTCTGGAACTGGTGTTATTTAGCGATCCAAACTCAGAATTAAGCTCTTTTGCTGGAGAGTTCTTACTTTATGCTTCTCTACTAGTGGAAACCATTTGGCTTGCAAGGAATGAGCTCATTCATGAAGGGAAAGTGTTTCATACTGCAAATATCCATTCCTCAGTGGAAGCTCGATTCAATAACATTATTTTGCTCAAACAATATCCCTCTCGCGATTCCTTTGACCAGTTATAATCCTTCTTCTGTAGTGCAGGTGATACCATACTATCATACCATACTATCTCAAACTAAGATAGAAGGGTAGGGCAAGGGCAGAAACTAAAGCTTCTTATGTTCAATTATAGTCTTTCATATATATTGCTCAGTAGCTTTACTGCTTTAAGTTTTATACCATATAGATGCAGAGTGAAGAAAATAATCTTTGAAAAAGAAACCTCTGGAAAGAATAATAATAAAACAGATTGAGAAAGTAACACTAAAAAAAAAGAAAGAACGAAAAACATAGTTTTAGTTACCTACAATGAATTGTTGCTGTTGTTGTCGATGAATATTATACATTTTTTATTTATCAAAATGGTGGTCCTTAAATAGCTTGTTAACCTTCTTTTTTATTTTTCAGTCCAGGGGTTTTCTAGTGCATTCGAAAATCTATGATTTAGTTCTTTCTCTTGTTTTTTGTGACTGAAAATGACATTCTGTTTGTGTTCTCTACAGTTTCTTCTCGCAATTTTTCTTTGGAGAAGATGCCTATTTTTTGCTTCTTATCTTTTTCTCCTCTATAGGAACATTAGGAAAGAGTAATAATTTAGCAGATTTTGAGTAGGCTAATGAAAACTAGTTGCTTTGCAGCAAATTAATGTTGTAAATCGCAACAAAGTTCCCTTTTTGCGTATGTGACTTGTATATATTTACAGGACATAGCTCATTGCTTTTTTTTTTTTTTTCTTTTTTACTGAAAGGATTATTCATTGAAGAAAGAAAAAACAAAAAATCCTGCAAGCAGGAAACAGGCTAAATAAAGCAGGACGTACACAAAACCCCATCCTAAGCCCAAGCAATTAGACACCAGCACAGTTACCCTCAAGGCTTAAAGACTGTCGCATTCAGACCGATCTCTTTCACATGATTTATGGCCAGCCTCAGAGCTGCAGCCTCTCCCAGTGAACCATTCAAAGGGTGCTTTGTGCAGATATGATCCACTCAATAGCACCAAAATAGATCCTTGCAGTAGCCGCGACCACTGAACATATCATCATGAAAAAGCCACAATATCAGAGTCGATCTTCCACCACCCAAAGCGGTAAGCTGCAACTTGACCACCTCCTGAGAGCCTTGAAGGGGACCATTCGACTCTATTGATGTCAAACCGAGCACCCTCGTGCGTAATCAGATCATTTCGAGCACGCCAAATATGATCAAAGAGGATGAAGACACACTAAAAAATTCAAGCTCAGACCCCAATGTGGGCACATAGTCCAACAGAGCACTAGAGAGGATAATGGTTTTGACTCGGTATGCAAACCACCCAGAATAGAGAACTTCTACCAAGTTGTAGTAGTAGAATGTTGGATATAGACAAAATCAAGTTAAATACATACTACTTTGCTTTTGATCATATATTCTTATTTCAGTGGCGTCAAGTCTACTTTGCTTTGGATATAAAACAAATTCAAGTTAGATACATACTACTTTGCTTTTGATCGTATCACAATTTGAATTGCATCAAGTCTAAACTGTCACAAGAAAAATACTGAAAAAAAAAAAAAAGTGACAGAGAGGGGGTAAGTTTCTAATTCCTTTTTTGTGCTTCAGAGCGTAGAAATGCTTGGCTTTGACCTTGTATCCCTTTACAAAACAATAAGAAAAGAAAGTATAATGATGTGTGCTTTAGGAAAGCTCTAAGTTCTTCACAGCGCCTTAATGGAACAAACTTTAAGGGGTGGGGAATAGTTCTTTTGTCCTTCTAATTGAGGAAGTGTAAAGAGCAAAGTTTTTTAGAACTTTGTCTTGACTAAAAAAGTAATTATAACTGTTATAAAATTTAGAAACTTTTCATTTTGATTTTTTAACACTTTTTTATCTGTTCTTGTGATCCTATTGGTGCAACTAAGGATGATTTTGGTGATATTGGCTAGATACTAAAAATGGCAAAGTTTATTTGCTTGATTAATCATAGTTATAAAATGACAAACTATTTAGTTGTTATTGTTAGGGAAAAAAAATAAAGGATACTAACATTTAGTCAATCATTGTCCGGAATATTTGGATCATTATTATGTAGTGGTTAAACATTTAAGTGCATAGCTTACTACTGTGACGACCTTCCCTACGTGGCCGTCACTTACTTAAACGTGATAATGAACTTAAACATACTTAAGAATAAAGTACAAAAATTTCAGAATAATTTTTTTTTAATTTCTTAGAATGGATTCTTGCTATCGAATCCTTGGAATAAAGCTTTAAAGGAAGTACTAATTGTTTTCCAAAACTTAGTAATAAATGAATTCTTGATAATAAAGAATTCTCAACGTGTAACTTTAAAAGATATAATAATTATTTCTTAAAACTTGATTTCGTAAACCAAACATGATAACATAAATTTCTCAACGTGATATTAACGTAATAATAATAATTACGTTTTAACATAACCATAATAATTTCCTTGAACTTTTCTTTTTAAACATAAGGATGCTTATTTAGCAACTATTATTTTAAGGACATTTCTCAATTTTAAATAAGACTATTTTCAAAACAATTTTAAATTAAATATTAAATAAAATCCTATTTAAATGCTCTTTTAAACTTTCTTAAAATCATTCATATATTTTACTTATAATTTGACATCTTAAACATAACATATTGATATCTTAAAAATTTATCTTTTCAAAACTTATCATAATAATAATTACTTGAAACTTGTTTATTTAAACCATCATAATAATAATAATATCTGAAGCATAATCATCTAGGCTTTCATAAAAGTAATTTCCTAAAAACATATTCATAAAATCGTTACTTACTTTGGCATAAAACTTATATAATCATTTTCTTATTATAAATGATCATATAATTTTCTCACTTGAAAACTTTGCATATTTGTTGCATCAACATTCTTAAACTAGTCAAAACATAATTTCTTATAACTTAAACTTTTAAGTTTAATATACTGATTTCTTAAAGCTTTTTCTTTAAACTTTCATAATAATTTCATAGAAACATATTTATAAAATTTGTTTCTTAACATGACATATAACTTTAATAATCGTTTTTAATCCTACATGAATTTATAATTTTCTTACTTAAATAGTTCGTGTATTTGTTGCATTGTCTATTGTAACATTCTTAAACTTTAAAATCCTCTAAACCAAGATTGTGTAATTACAAGCTCGGTTTTTAAAGCATAATTACGTAAATTATTTACTTATTTATGTGTACATATTTTCGTATGATGTGAACATACGAAATTTCATAAAATAAAACATGTATAAATTCGTAAAATAAAAATGTGAAAATATTACATTGCATGAGCGGTATCCATTTCCATCTTCACCATTCGTCTGTTGCTCACCACTACCCGTCAAGTGCCACTGACAGGTTTTCTTACCTACAGCATGAACATACTTAAATGAGCTTTTGCTCAACAAGTAGGAAATTAGTCTCACAAAACATAATTAAAAATTATTTTTATAAAAATATGCATAAGCATTTTATGCTTACTTATCAACTTGAATTATGCTTAATTATTTAAGCTTTATCTTATCTTCTTACTTTGGGCCCGATGATTGTACTAATTATGCACGAGTCTTAGGAAGTTAGGGTTCGCGAGGTCCCAACGACACCAAGATTTTTCATTTCTTTAACATGGAACCTCTCCGTGGGTCGGGAGGTTGGTACTACACCCTTAACTTGTCATATAAGTTTCACTTGCATTATTGTGTGTATGCAGTATGACTTATCACTACATGACATCACAATCTCATAATTCTTGAATATTAAATCATAATCATGCTTGTCTTGAAGGTGATCAACAATATAATTTAAATA
>CAMOHE010048160.1:0-24134 GCA_946598075.1 Artocarpus hirsutus
GACTCAATTGGTACTCGAGAAGGAAATAAGAACCTCTTAAGGGAGGTTTGAGGTTCGAACCTGAGGGACGCAAAAGAAAACCCTGAGGGGCCAGAGGGCCCAATAGGGGACAGTACGAATGAGTAGGCGGCACGGAGATGGTCTACCAATAAGAGCCATAAGTCCAAGGGCCTCGCAATGTGGATCCTATGGAGGCTTGAGGGAGTACGCCCGGGCCGGACGCCACAATATCCCTCGGGTTGAACCTCAAACCTCCCTTAAGAGGTTTTTATAGCTCAATTGGTACTCGAGAAGGAAATAAGAACCTCTTAAGGGAGGTTTGAGGTTCGAACCCGAGGGATGCGAAAAAAAAACCCTAAGGGGCTAGAGGGTCCCAGAGGGGATAGTACGGATGAGTGGGCGGCACGGGGATGGTATACTAATAAGAGCCATAAGTTCAGGGGCCCCGCAAGGTGGGTCATATGGAAGCTTGAGGGAGTATGCCCGGGCCGGACTCCATACTCTGCCTAGACTTTGCTGGCAGATTTTATGGTATTGAATATGTGATTTATTTTAATTACTAAATGAAATTGTTATGGCTAAAGAAAAATCTGAGCATTATATAAATACATGTTAACTTTATTCTTGCATATTTTCGTGTGTGAATTGAAAGATATAGGGTTATGAATCCTTAAAGGTCAGGCAGTTTTTATTATTAGCAGATTTACTTGAATGTTTTAAAAATTGGAAAAAGATATTTTGGATTAATATCTTTCAATAGAAGAAACTTTGAGTGATGTTTATATATGGTAGCTATGTTATGGAATAATTCTTACACTTTATTCATGCTTAAAACTTGAGATTAATTTCTCCAAGTCATTAAAGGTCAAGTTTTCTATCTTTATGTTTCTTGACTTTAAGTGCATGTTTGTGACTCAAAGATGCTTTGTTTTGTTAAGAATGATATATGATGATGTAATATGGTATTAAATAATATCATAAAGAGGAATATTAATTTTATGTATTATATTAATGATAGACATGAACACTCCAAAAGGCGAGTACATCAAGAACCACAACAACATCACCCAAGTTAAGGTTTAGTAGTAAGCAAGTAAGACATGTAAGTATATTCTCACCTATAATATGATAAAAGTTTACGAAAAAGTTTTGAAAACATGTTTTATGATAATTTTTAAGTTTGTTTTCACATATTGTCTTCTCATGAAAACTCTTGTTGCAATAAGAAGGTTTAAAAGATGTTTTAATGATGAGGTATATTAAAGCATATATATATATATATCACTTAATTAAGTGTTGAATACCATATGTTTATGTTTATGTTTATGATGTCCTAAAGGTTGAATTTGTTATGTTTGATTTAGGACTCATGACAGCGCGCCTATGATGTTCATGTTTATGGTGCAACGCTTGGGCCCCTAAAGATAAAATGAATGATGTTTTAATATGGAAGTTTTAAATGAAAATATTTGTTCTATATAAATATGTGCTTTGTGCATTACTATGATTATGATTATGATTTTGTGTAATGATTTTTATGAAATGTTTTATGTTGTGAGATAGAAATATGTACTTATTAAGCTTATGCTTACTTAGTTTATATCATGCTGCAGATACAGATAAGATCAGGTTGACTAGGATGGATGATAAGAACAGCGTGTGTGCAAGGAGTGTTTGGCTGGAAATGGAGTCATGTCATGAAAGGAATTTAAACTCAAACAAAATTTAATATATTATGTTCCGCATTTTCATTTGTTTGAGGCTCAATTCTATTTACTATTTACTTTGGTCATTCATAACGTCAAGTCAATATATGTTCCTATCATGCAATTAGTCATATGTGAAATAAACCAAATCCATGTTGTAAACAATATTATTGCGAACGTTTTCATGTATTGTTGTAATAATTGCCGCGTGAGAGTGCACGTTGACTAGCTTTCTTGGTAATTTGTTAAGAGCTGCATGGCTTTGCCATTTTGGAATTTCTTCTTTTCCCTCTTTAATCTTTGATTTAGAAGGGCACTTTAAGAATGGAAACAACGCGAATTCTCAATGCAGAAAAAAGATTAGTAGGATGTTTGGCTAGTAGTGGAAACCATTAATGACAATCAGTTTTATTGTAGCATCTTAAAGTTTTATATTGTAGCAAATTTTTTACTGTAACATATAAGAGCTTTATACTATTCATAACTGAATTTGTGGTTCACACTACCCTCAGCCAAACACCCTCTAAAGTTGTGATCAAGTATGTCACTTTTGATTGCTCAATCCAAATTATTTCACTTTCATTTGTGAATAGTAATTGCTCCATATCCAACGTTTCGAACGCCATATAGAATATTTTCTAATATGATGAGAAAAAGTTTAAGGGTCGGTTTGGTAAATAAATTCACATTGTATTGAGTTAGATTATCTTGATTTGAGTTGTATAATTTGAATTGATAACTTGAATTACTATACAAATTGACGTTTAGACGTGTATTTAAAGTATTAATCTGAATAGAAAATAAAATCAGAATTTGTATTTGGATAGATAGTAGAAAAAGTTTTTAATTTATTAATAAATCTAACAAAATCTTAATGTTCATGATCCTAAAAAATATATAAATGGATCTTGATTTATTCATCTCTTCCTTAGGAACACAATGAAGGAAGAATTGTCTCAATCGGATATTAGATGAAGAAGTTATGACTTTTTCCTTCAAATATTGAATATAAAATTTTAATTTTTACTATAATAAACGTATTTGAGTCCAAAAAGTTCAAGAGGGAGTATAACTTTAAAAAATTAAATTCAAAGAATTCATTTAATTTGAATTTTGAAGCAAACAAACACATATAAGGATTTTAAAGATTTGAATATAAAAAATTATTTGAATATACGAAACAAGCAGATTTGAAGTAAATGTGGACTTGCATAGTATGCATGTGTTCTACAACTAATATATATATATATATATATATATATATATACTTATTTATTTATTTATTTATGGTATTCTGCCACCCGGATGGTTTATTCATCTTTTTTTTTTTTAACTGTTACTATTGGTTGAAATCTAAGGCCACTATCGATCAAGGGCTTTTTTGACGTTTTTATTAAATGGTTGGGTGAGTAACAAGTGCATAGCCTTCCGACATAAATTGAAAACTACAAGTCGTTTTGCTTCCAGTTTTTGTTTTTTGATGCTTTATGCAAGACTGAGTTCGTTTGAAGAAAACTATGCTCGCTGAAGTGGTTACTTTCTTGTATTTTTTAGTAAGGATAACTGGTCTAGAACATTACACGATAGACAGCATCTTTTTGGCAAAAATTTCTTTTCAAGTCCTTTTTTTTTTAATTTTTATTTTTAATGTCTTTCCTAATGGTCATACCGAATATTTTCTCTCATGTGCATCCCTATATAAAAACCTATTTCCTCTCACCTTAATTAATACATTTTTTTTCGAACATAACATAAATCTTTTACTGTCTAATTTTGTTTTTAATTTTTTTTAAAATCTATGCTACTTAATTATATATTTTTTATAACACTAAAAAAATAATATATTAAGAAAAATCAAGAAACTTAAGAAAACCATATACATATTAAAAAAAACAACGAAGTAAATAACACTTATTCTCCAACTAGTGTAAATATATATATATATATATATATATATAAGGCATTCCTTCCATCTAGGTTTATTCATCTATGTTCTTTTTAAAACCGTTGATGTTAAGTTCTAAGTCTATTATTGGTGAAGGAGTTTTGACGTTTTCATTAAATGGTTGGGCGAGTAACAAGTGCATAGCCTTCCGACATAAATTGAAAACTACGAGTCATTTTGCTTCCAGTTTTTGTTTTTTGATGCTTTACGCAAGACTGAGTTCGTTTGAAGAAAACTCTGCTCGCTGAAGTGGTTACTTTCTTGTATTTTTTAGTAAGGATAACTGATCTAGGACATTACACGATAAACAACATCTTTTTGGCAAAAATTTCTTTTCAAGTCTTTTTTTTTAATTTTTATTTTTACCCTTTGTTTGGTAGGAAGGAAAGAAAATGAGAGGGAAAGGAAAATTATAAAGGATGAAAAACTAAAAGGAAAGAAAGCATTTTAGTTTTATTTTTAGTTGTTTGGTATGATAGGAAGGAAAGACAATGAATTTATCTCTATGTGTTTGGTTTTGAAGGTAAAATCTAAAGGATGGAAAAATTATAATCAATATAATTACTTTTTTACCCAACACAATCAATATAATTCTTCACTTTCAATTTTCACAAAAAGAAAAAAGAAAAATTCAACATTCTCCTTAATTCTAGAAGACAACAAAACATAAAATCAACAGGAGAGATATTCAACTATAAATTAACAATAATTTAAATAAATTTAGACTATATACTTTTATCAATATTTAATAATAGAAATTGTAAAAAATAAGCTTTTTGGCAAAAAGATAGGAAATTTATGATAAAGATGTAAGGTGTAGTGATTGGTGAAGGTTTGCAAGGGAGAGAACTAGTCAATAAATAAAACGTGATTTATGCTGAAGATTCGTGAAGTATAAGAGAGAAAGTAGTTTTCAGATTTTTTTTGTATAATTTTTATGGATAATTTTGTAATTTTGTCTCGTTTATATAATCGACAATTTTTTCCATCCAATAATCCGTCCAATTTTGAGAGGAGAAAATATAATAGAACCTACTTGGCAGTTTTTTCATCTCATTTTCCTTTCCATTCAAAATTCCCTCATACCAAACACCCTCATCTATCAATTTTCATCCCAAAATTCCTCTACCATTTTCTTTCCATCCAATTTTCTTTCATACCAAACAAACGATTAATGTCTTTCCTAATGGTCATACCGAATATTTTCTCTCATGTGCATCCCTATATAAAAACCTATTTCCTCTCACCTTAATTAAGACATTTTTTTTCGAACATAACATAAATCTTTTACTTTCTAATTTTGTTTTTATTTTTTATTTTTAAATCTATGCTACTTAATTATATATTTTTTATAATGCTAAAAAATAAATATATTAAGAAAAATCAATAAACTTAAGAAAACCATATACATATTAAAAAAATCAACGAAGTAAATATGTACGTACATAACACTTATTCTCCAACTAGTGTACATGTATATATATATATATATATATATAGGGCATTCCTTCCATCTAGGTTTATTCATCTATGTTCTTTTTAAAACTGTTGATGTTAAGTTCTAAGTCTATTATTGCTGAAGGAGTTTTTGATGTTGTCATTAAATGGTTGGGCGAGTAATAAGATGATAGCCTTCTAACGTAAATTGAAAACGACCAATCATTTTGCTTCCGGTTTTTGTTTTTTGATGCTTTATGCAGCAAGACTCTGAGTTCATTAGAAGAAAAATATGCTTACTGAAGTGATTATTTTCCAGTATTTTTTAATAATGGTAACTGGTCTAGAACATTATACAATGGACATCATCTTTCATAATATTTCCTACCACTTGTAAATGATGTCAAACCATTTCATGATTAAGATGTTTTCCCCAAAACAGTTGGCATTTTTAGTCTACAAATGATATAATATATATTTTTAGATAGAGAAAGAGAAAACCATATTAGAGAAGGGAAAGAATAAACACATAAATATTTTACTATCTAATTTTGTTATTAATATATATTTCTTTTCAAATCTACTCTACTTAAATATATACTTTTGCCATAATACTGAAAAGAATAATAAATTAAAAAAATCAATAAGCTTAAAAGAACTATCTACATATTTAAAAAAAAAAATTCAACAAATTAAATATGTACGTGCATAGCACATGCTCTAAGGTCAATATTGATCAATGGGCTTTGACGTTTTCATTAAATGGTTGGGCGAGTGATGAGTTAATAACCTTCTAACATAAATTGAAAACGACCAATCATTTTGCTTCCTATTTTTGTTTTTTTCTTTTGACACTTTATGCAAAACTCTAAGTTCGTTTGGAAAAAAAAAAAAAAAAAAAAGCTGACTGAAGTGGTTATTTTCCTATTTTTTTAATAATGGTAACTGGTTTAGAACATTATACTATAGATAACATGTATTATAATATTTCCTACCACTTGTAAATGAAGTCAAACCATTTCTTTAATTATTCCCAAAACAGCTTGCATTTTTAGTCTGCAAACAATATAATATACATTTTATAAATAAATAATGAGAAATTTATGTTAGAAAAGGGAAAACCATAATCAATTATACTAAGGCAAGGGGAAAAAAAAACCCATAGCAACGTACCTAAAACCCAAATTATAAGGAAACAAAACGAAATTATGACGGGGAATTGAAAAGGCTAAGGGCCTTATTGGCATTCTATGTTTTTTTAAAACATCGTTTTCATAAGAATGTTTTTGTTGTTTTCATAAGGAAAGATATTTCCCTTCAAAAAAAAGAAAAAGAAAAAAAAAGAAAGTGTTTGATATTGTTTTTAAAAACGATTTTTAAAGAACAAACACACAAAAAAAAATTGAATAAAAAAATTTGTTAATTTTAGAAGACAATTTTTTTCCCATGTTTAATAAAAGGTTATTAATCTATATTGATCCCATAGAAATTTTCTTTTTTTCCTTAAAAAGGTCCCTTGATCTAGCCAGTCATCCTAACAGCAACGGGGATCTCAACCTGTTGACCCAATCTTGCTAGTGAACCCATGCCAATCGTGGCTCGTCGACCCAACTCTAATATGTATCCGACCCATTAACCTGACTACTATGACAATCCTTCCTTGTTCAACCTTAATGATGATTTGGCGCAACATTGATGCCAATCCGAGCCTGAGCTTGATGAAGTGCTAGGCCCATTGGCTTGACCCTCATTGCGGTCACGACCACTTAGTTAGACCCCAATAGTGAACCCAATCTATTAGCTTGACCTTAGTACTATTGAAATAATGGGTTCGATGACACAACGAAATATTAAAAATTTTCATGAAACACTCAAGGACCTAACTCATGATGCTAAAAATAATAAATTATCTAATTTAACGTCACTAGTTGGAGACTGAAAAACTACATTTATGACTAAATAATACTTCAAGAATGAATCTCTACTGTTAGATCTTCAATGCTATTCTCTTCCTTCAGATTACTTTGTATGTGGGGCACAAACTAGCAAAACTCTACCATAGCTATACTCCTTCCAACTATTAAAGCGCTCAAGAAACTAGGATTACTAAAAAGTAAGTAATCAAATCTTACTTCTTTAATTTGCACTTAGGCAGTCTTAGAATAAATGAAGACCAAAGATCTCTATTTATAGAAGTAGTAAGAAGAGTCAAAAGTCTATTAAGATTAGGACATAAATTCTCTCTCCTATCCCTATAGGTGGCTCCAACTTTAGGAGAATTATCTCTAAAATTTTATCCAATCATAGTGTAAGGATTTGTGATTATTTGCATCATTTAAGATAAGTCTAATTCAAACAATTTAATTTAAATTAGATTTAAATAATTGTAAATAATTATCCTGTATCTATAATTCAAATTCAACTAGGATTTAAATTAATTATTCAAATAATTAATTATCCAAAATCCCAATCACCAATTTGAATAATTATTTCCAAAATTAATTATATAATTAATTCTTCCAGATAATGTAGATGTGGCACCATTCCCTAGAAGGCCTGCGCCCTCTAGCAATCCAATCGAACTAAGGCCCACGCGTCCCATTAGGCCCGATGGCCTGACTCATATATACTTCTGTCTTAACCATGATAATCTAAACTTGCCCAATCTCTCATAGAGGAATTCGTGAGCTAGCATTGGACCCAATAGACATATATTATCAAGCTCCAATAATAATAGATAAATTAATCCCTCATTAATTATCTATTTAATTATTAAATTTAGTGTCTCTCTACCATAGACCTGAAGCTACACTCCTAATAATATACTGTATTATGAGACTCTTAAAATATAAGTCTTGTCCATGACCTCTTATATTATGTGTATCCTTATAGCTATCCATAACCAGATGACGGATTTAGTTTCGTTTTACCTTCTTATTATTTTATCTCAAAGTTCCATTATTCCACCATCAGAAAAATTCATTCCTTTTATAACACATACAAAAGGAATATCATTCGGTGGCCATATGTATCCAAATGATAGAGACATTGTTATATTTTCCAATACATAAATAATGCCTTTGAAATGATAACATTAACTCTTTGTTGGAGAGTTATGGATTCTGTGTTTATGGATTATGCTTTGATTGAATATATGTTGCATCTCCAACATAACGACAATGGAGCCTTCGTTCATTAGAACTCTTGCTTTTGGCATATCAAAAGATACAATCTATAAACAGAGTCGGGAATCTACTTCAAGATTAAAATAATACATAAATGATTATCAAAGAAAATCGGTTTAAGTCAAACGAATTATTATTAAATTAATTCAACTTAAAGTCCAGTCCAGTGAGCAACCACCATTATGGTCTACCACACAAATGTGTCTACAGTGGAGTTAATCTACTCTGATGACCAAGATAAGCCGTCTCTTCAATTGGATATAGATCTCCATTACAGTCTTGTCATGTATAAAGTGCCCAACTCTATACATAGACTATAGATTATATAAGTTAGATTATTAATCTCTGAATTAGATCTTTCCACATGTAAACTTTATATATGTCTAATTCAAAGATTTGGTTCTAATAGTCACGGATCATATGTTTGCTGATACTCAATCATTCATATGATAGTAATATGAGGACCATTATTAATGCATGAAATATTCACATTATTGTTTATTTAACAAAAAATGTCATAAATACAATCTGGGTATTTATTTCTTATGGCACCAATCCTATCGATCTCCCACTAACCATATGTGACCCCCTTATGAACGTCATAGATCTCATTACATTCATTCTTGTTACCGTTATTTAAGATAAACTATTTTAAATAAAAACATAATTTGGAAACATACCCTAGGATCTATGCATATATATTTTTATATAAATTACTCAATTATAAACATTCCTTAAATAGTTTATCACACCAAATAATAAAACCATAATTTAAATAAAAGTCAACACAACTTTTAAAATCTGCTTGCACAGTTTGGTAGGCCGAACTCCAGACTTTGACAAGCCGAACTTGACCAGCAGTTTGAACTTTAGCCATTGGCAGGCCATCCATGGCTCTGCAAAACAGGGTTTTAAAATCTCTAAGATCGGTAGGCTGATACAGGGTAATGGGTAGGCCAACGCTAACATCGACAGACTGACCAATAATGATTGGCAAGCCAAACTGCTATAAAAAGAAAATTCCATTTCAAATCAGATCTCATTATTTAAAAGTGAGGAAGACAAATAATAATCCTATAAAGTTATAGGGACATAGTTCAAATCTTTAAAATGACAAATAATAATCCTATAAAGTTATAGGGACATAGTTCAAATCTTTAAAACTATTCAAATAAACATACTTAGCAAAAATTCATTATGGGTGGCAGAGAGAAAAAAAATTCATAACTCAGTGTAGAAAAGTTCAAATAATGTGAAATTTTGAGGGATAACACATACATGAATAACATATTAAAATTTCAAAGCAAACAGAAATTCCTAGACAAAAATATAGCAGTCGGATTAAATGGGAAAAATACATTTCAGAAATGTTGAGAAAGAGTTTCTTACCTCAAAACAGTTTCTTCTCAAATTCTCCTAAATTTGCCCAACAAAAACCCAATATATTTTTCTTTCAATTCTTTGCAGAAAAATTAAGGGGAGAAGGGAATGAAAAACATGGAGAGAGAGAAAAAGAGTGTAAGAGAGAAATCTCTTTTTTAAAGAGAAAAAGAGAGTGATAGAAAGAGATAGTTTACGTGAAAATGAAAATAACATAAAATAGAAACTCATCTTCTCTATAATTATTGGAAATTTTTTGACTAAAATCGTGAAGAATGGAGAAAAATAGGGGAAAGTCAAATGATTTGGTCTTACTTATCTTATTTCACAATTTTAAAAGTGGAAAACCCTCATCAAATATCCAATCATCCATAAAAGTCAAACATTCTGTTACCAAAATTAACAAAAAAGGCAAAAAATATGCTAATAAATCAGAATTAATAATCCAATTATATCCAATCATCAGTGCCACAATTTTGGTGATTACCTGTTGATTACTCATCAGCTTTTTTTGACCTGCCGAAGTCGTGAGTTTTGGCCTGCTGATGAAATCCATCGGCCTGCCATTCTGTGAGGGATAATTTGACTTGCTGAACCCAGAGGATCGGCCTACCGAACTGCCGTATACTCTAAAATAACAAAACATTAACTAATCACTAAGTAATTACCAAGCATACAATGTAAATGACATGAATATCTTGAGCACACTAATTCCATGTGACCGTCACCTATCATCATACTTAAAATAAAATAGCTAGTAACATTTTATCATATAATTAAGGAAAAATACTTAAGGTTGTTATTCATTTAACATAATCCGTTACGTGAAAACTTGGCGGGTGTTACACCCTAAGTGAGTAAATGTGACATATTGTGCATCCCATGCCTTCTATAAAACCCCTAACCACCAAAGTCATAGTAAATGAATAGGCAACGTTTTCCTCAGATGCTAATTAACAAAACCATCACATTGCCACTCTGCAAAGCTTCTAATCATATGATACTTTTTACCAATACGCTTACTCCTCTTATGGTGTCTTGAATCCTTGGTATTATCTATAATGATTGTATTCTGAAATACTAAACTATAGATTTTTCCATACCATTGACTACTTCAAGATCTCCAAGGAAATTTCCTGAGACGCCTCAGTGGCAACCACATATTCAGCCTCCATAGTAGAATCATCAATACAAGAATGTTTAAAAATATTCCCACTATGAATCGACCATCCAAAGTAAAACTGACCCTATAATTGATCTTTTTAAATCCTTGATTGGAAGTTAGAATCCATATATCCTACAGATATTAGATCATCTCTAGAATACACTAGCATATAATCCCTCATTCTCCTAAGACACTTAAGTTATATGTTTGACTGCCTGCCAATATTTTGGCCTAGGATTATTATCCTAATCATATAACAAATACCCAGTCTCTTACAAGGCATAGCATACATAAGACTCCTACAGCTAAAGCATAAGAAAATCTTCCCATGTATTTTCTTTCCTATGATGTCTCAAGACAATCAACCTTAGAAAGAATGATTCCATACCGAATAGGTTAAGAACCTTTCTTGGAATCATGAATTACAAACCTTCCTAGAACTTTATCTATGTACAAGGTTTTAGGATAAAGTTTTCTTTTTGATCTTACTATTACATAACAGTTAAATTCAAAGAACACAATTAGCTTTTCTCAAATCCTTTAAGTCAAACTGTTTGGATAACCAAACTTTGACCAATAACATTATGGCAATATCATTCTCATTGAGTAGAATGTCATTTACATAACTACTACAAAAACCACTTCATATCCTTAATGCGTTTATAATGCATGGTTCGTTTAGTTTTTGTTCAAACCTATATGATTTGACCACCTGATCAAATCTTTTGTTCTAGGATTAAGAAGCTTATTTTAGTCCATCAAATGACTTAAGTAACTTGCAAATCTTATCCCTTTAGCCCTCTATTTGAACCTATCTAATTGTATTATATAGATACTAAACTCAAAATTATCATTCAAGAATACAATCTTGATATCCAGTTGTCTTATCTCGTGGACGAGATGCCTAGAAATAAATAGAAGTATGTAGAAGAATTTAGCATCACTATAGGTAAGAAAGTTTCACTGTAATCGATGTATATTTCCTACTTGTATCCCTTTGCTACAAGTTTAGCCTTCAAAGTTTTACCTTTCCATCCGCTTCTCTTTTCATCTTGTAGATCCCTATACTCAAAGACTTAATCCTTTCAAGTGTTTCTACAAGCTTGAGACTTCATTCGAAACCATAAATTCAAATTTAATATGCATGGCTCTTTGCCAAATTTCTACATCAACATCCTCTATAGATTTGCCTTATTAAGTGAGATCACATCAAGTTCAACAACCTCAACCTAAAGGCCTCCAATTGATACTTATCGGGTTGATAAACACTCTCCCACTATGGCAAAGCTCCCTAGGTTGATGATTTCATTTTGGTTTCTCTACCATGATTGGGATACCTTCCATATCCAAATCCTTTGAACTGATTCAATCAGTTCTTAACACCTCGATCACTAACTTGCTTTGAGATTTAAATTCTTGCATGTAATTTTTCACAAGGAATGTTACAAGTGTGGGAACCAAGATTTATTTTATTATAGAATAATCGATCTTTTGTCCTTTAGGATATCTTAGAAAATTGTAAACTTCTAAACAAGATTCTAACTTCCAACAAGATTCTAACTTCCAAGCTTCCTTATCCAAAACATGTCCCAGACCTCAAGAATAGCATTACTTAGAATATTGCTTAGTAGATAACTTGCAATTTGTAGCGCATAACCCTCAAAAAATGTGTAGGGTATTGTATAACTCATCATGGATCGTACCAAATCCATTCAAGTTATATTTTTAGTATTCGCCACACCATTCTATTGTGGAGTTCTTGGTGTAGTAAAAGAGAACAAAATCCTTGTGACGTCCGCCTAACTTAATCACACTGCTAATACATATAACCAAGCTAGACAACACCATAAATAACATATAATTATTTAAGAAAATAATAGGAAAATTTAAACTTTTAAAAACCTTGTAATTTACAAACAACCACATGTCTATACTTACAAAAGATGGGTCGGCGATAAATATTTATAATAATTTACATCTCAAAACAAATCGCTGCTTGAACCCTATTTATGACAATCCTATAGTAATTATAAATGCTAATATATGAAGTTCAAACTAAAGTGTGCCCATGTAAGTCAGCAGTGTCCATATACACGGAGTCACGAGAACGAAGAGTATGCCAGTTGAACTTTAATTCAACATTACTAATATGTACCCCCATCTGCATCACAAGAAAAAAAAATTAGCTAATGCCCAGTAAGTAGAAACTTTGCAATTCAAGGTAGTGGCATCATGTATTGGCTCATAAAATTTCCATCGTACCTACCATATCATAAAATCGTTTAATATGCTCATAGTTATGTACACCATGAGTTGCCTGCATAGCCCTATTACAAGCATGCATGCATACTAACAAGTCTTCACTGTTCAATAATGCCTCAGGCTACCCCATGAAACAACGGTCTGAAAAATGGTCTTAAGCACTCCCATGAAACCACTTGAGTCCTAGGCTTCCCCATGGAACTTAGCTAAGGCCACTTACAAGTTAACTACATAGTGCACATGCAAACAATCTCTTTCTTATAGTACGATGATTTTCTCTAGAAAACTATACATATGCCTTTATGTCACGAATGCAATTGATATAGTAAATCATATATATTACAACAAAAATTTTCTGATGCAATTGAAATGAATTTCTACTTACCTCATTTTTAAAGGAAAGGTAATAAGTGGAGGGCGTTAGTATCCTCATCAAGCAAGATGTGCTAGTAGGCCTAGTTTAATAATTCATAGGAATGACATAAAAGACTATTTAATGAATACAAATATTGTAACCACAAGTATAGTATGTATTATGTATTCAAAGCTATTACTACAAGCATAAAAGGCTAATCAACCCTAGGGCATTAAAACATATAGCATACAATTATATTTCAATTGTGACTACTAACCAATAGTAGTTAAAAAAATATTCTAGTTACTTAATAGACTTAACATTTATTTTCATGCATATATGTATATGGCTCTAGGTAGCATAGATTTAGATCATGATCTATGAAATTATAACTCATCTCCCCTATACCAAAAGAAAGAGCACTACTTTGGCAATGAAATTCAACCTTGATAAAACAAATAATAAAAGCATAAGAAAATCATAGCATTAATATCCCATGCAAGGAGAATCTTATATAAGATTTAATATCATGAGAGAAACCAATAAAGATACTGATATCAAAGCAATCATACACCAACTAATCTTCTGTAAATCTAACACCAAAATAAATTACATATATATATATATAAAGATATATTTAGGAGAATTTGGCAAAACTAATAATATATACAAGTATATACCTTTTAATCTTTTCAATTACATGGTGACTGAAAGTATGCTATATAAGCATAATATACTAAATTCATACAAGTAAGCTTAAGAGAACATAATCAGTTAATTACCTCTAGTTTTAGTAACTGGACTGTTATTGATGGAGGAATTGTAAGTGCTTATGTGATGGTGGTGGTATGGAGAGAGAATAAATGTTATGAGAGAGATATATATGAATTGCTAATGGAATGGGCAGAGAGAGACTCTCATTGTCGGTGGTCTAAAATTGTAACATGATCAGACCATGATAAGCATAAATAAAGCAAAGATAACCGACCTTAACAATCTATGCCTCTTTTTTTTTAAATAAATACATATCACCAGTGCTTACATAATCAACAGTTATATCAAATATAAAGTAAATAGATAAAATAGCCAAATTATTCAAACCATATGTCAGCAATTAACTCTAAACAAATTATAATATGTTTAGTCTAGCACATCAAGCTTCTTAATATAGGACACCGAGCCTTCACACTGTGCCAAAATAACTTAAAAAGAAATTAGTAGAAAAATTAGCTGTCTTCGTAAAAATTATAATGCAATGCAAACATGTTATTATTGTATAAGTTTATATGTGAGAATTTAAGGGCACCACAATTCCTTTCTCTAATAAGAGTCCTATAGACTTCTTGAAGAGGTATTCTCTATCTCGATCCAATTGAAGTGTTCTTATGGGTTTACCCAATTACTTCTCCTGGTGCCAATGCATTTATATAAACACAATCGTCGATGTGCACTAAGTCTAAGACTTCTTCGACCTGTTTTCCTTTAGCCCTAAAAGGCCCTTTGGTCATTTTGCCCTCTAAACAAAACTCACTATGGTAAAGATTTGACCTTTAAGAAACTTAGAGGATTATCTTTAACCAACCTCTATATCATGTTAAGGCCTATATGACCTTAATTGTACCAAAGATACACCTTATTAGATTCAAAAATATTAGCCTTTTTAAGAGTTATTAATTGGTTAGGTGTCAAGTAGTGTGCACAACTTTAGTTTGATAAAGTAAAGGCTTATCAAAAACCTAAAGCTACCATCAAAACAAAGATGTACTTCTCCTACTGTTTCACTTAACTACAACAACTAGTATTAACGTGAAGCTCCTATCAGGCAGACTTCTCATTTCCTATACATAGAAATAAACATATGATTAGTAGCGCCAGAATTTATGACCCATGAGTCATTAAAATCTTCCACTAATCCAACTTCAACTTACAATAGATCACCCATATCTCCTTATACCTCCAAGGCTAGGAGATTCTTATAATCCCTCTTAAAATAACTTACCTTCTTAAAGTGAAAGCACTTGGCTTTCTTCAGATCCTTCTTATGAGCTTGTTCCTACTAGTTCTTGTTGGAAAAGTAAATGAGGTAGAATTTTAATTTTTTTTTTAAATTAAAGTCTTTTCTAAATAACAAGTTTGACATATTAAGTACATAAATTAATAACAAATCTTATGCACCTCTTTAGTAGATAAAAATCTATAGAAATGGTAACTAGATAAGAACGTCTTAGAAGAGCCTCAACCAACTGGTCTTCCTTACTATTCACTTTTCATGATTAGAATGCAGGCTGTCACAATTATGCAGCTTTTTCTCTAGTGACCTTTGCTTCCAACCACTTGAGAAGATTAAGAGATAAAGTTTCAGACGTTGAACAATAACTTTTTGAAAGTTTTAGAGTTTCTCTCACAAGAATACTCTCTCTGTACTTATCAAATGATCTGAGGAATAATAAAAAATAGTTCCCTTTAGACAGTGGTCAAATTTAGGGTTAGTTCTTATCAAATTAGGCTTCAGAATTCGAGTTTGGATTAACTTCTAATAAAAAACACATGAAAAATACATATCAAAATTATTGCATGGTTGGCATGCCGAACATGTACATTGACTTGCCCAACTTATGGCATCGACCTACCAAACTTGGCCATCGGCTTGCCGATTGAGCGATAATCTAAAAATCTCAAAATATCTTATTTTACATAGAAATCTTAGATAGAGCCTTAGTTTTAATTCAAATAACTCAATGGAAAAATTATCTAATTAAAACAGTCATATATAGATTATCCCATGTCAAATAAAATATTATCCAAATAATTCAACATGTTTATCTTAAATTAATACACAAAATTAATTCAATTAATAAACTAACATGAATTATTAATTCCAATCTATCAAATTTTAGCCAATCTAAAATTAACATAAGTCATCAGTATGTAGGAAAAACATGCCATATCGTTATAAGAATTATTATGAGCTAGCGAATCGTACATGATGGAAATATATAGATCAAGCTCCTATAATTATAAAATAACATATCCTAGATACATATATTTTATAATTGTCAACTTTAACCCTATTCCACTAAAAGCTTAGAGCTGCACTCTTAAACTATATAAAATTACGAAGCTTCAATAAGCTAATCGTCCATGACATATCATGATGTGTAATATCCCTATAGGATATTCATAATCAGCTAAAAGATTAATTTCATTTTACCTTCCTGATTTTTTATCTTATGTCCCATTATCTCACCATTGGAATCCTTACTATCCATATATAGCATACCTTTTGGTTACACCTATGTCTCCAAATGGTTGAGTGTTCTAATTTTTCAATTACAAGATAATGCCTATAAGAGAAAATCATTAACTCTACAAAAAAAACTATAGATTCTATATCTATGAATAATGAGTCTATGCCAATCAAGAGTGATGTCTCTAACATAACTGTATACGTACCTTTATCTAATTTAGGATCTTTAGTACATCGAAAGGTACAAGTCAAGAATTCATGCCCATTAATTCATTTGAGGATTAAGATGCAACAAATACGATTGTCTAAAGTGAATTAATTTAAACAAATGAAATTATTAATTAAATCAATTTAACTTTTGCCCCGATCTAATATATCGTCACTTATGACAATATACTAATGTTTCTACTCATGGCGTCCCATTTTGATAACCAAGACAAGTCATCCCTTGCTAGGAATGTAAACAACATAACAATCTTAACATGAATAAAGTACCCAACTTTATTCCCTTGATTGCGGATCTTATACTATCACTTTTAAGAATCATGTCTTCCGTATAATCTGTCCATCATATGCACGATTTTAAAGACTTAGATTAATAGTCTCAGACTTTTGTTTGCTTATCATATATTAAATAGTAATGAACATAAAGAGGACAACATTTAATATATGAAAATAATAAATTCTTTATTGATTAAATGTCTCCAAAAACTATTACATCATTTAATCCTTATGATACCTAGAGTAACAATCTCTCACTTTCACTAAGTGCCTCTACGTGCTTCTCGAAAACCCTTGTTGATAGTGTCTTCATAAAAGGATTAGTTATATTGTCCTTAGATGCAATTTTTCATACTGCAACATTCCATCCTCAATGAAGTCCTTTATCACATGATATTTCTGATGTATAGTTTACTTTTCTTGTAAAATCTTAGTTCCTTAGCATTAGATATCGCTGTAGTGTTATCACAATACAGTGACATCTACTTGTCCATACCAGGAACTACCTCAAGATCTCTAAGAAACTTGTTGAACTACACAGCTTCTTTCGAGGCTTCGTTAGCTGTCACATACTTGGCCTCCATTGTTGAATCCAAAGTGCAATCTTGCTTGATACTTCTCTTAACAATGGCTCTTCTTCCTCGAGTAAACATAGAATCTGAAGATGATCTTCTCGAGTCTAAACAAGATTGAAAATTTAGATTAGTGTATCCAAGAGGTGTTAAATCCTCACCAGAATACACTAGCATATAACCTCTAGTCCTTTTTAGGTACTTGAAAATATACTTGACCGTAACCTAATGGTTTGGTCATAGATCCAACTAAAATCAACTCACTATATCGTCTGCAGAACATATGTTTGGTTGTGTGCAAAGTATAGCATATATGAGACTCTTACTGCCAGGACATAAGGCACATTTTTCATGTTTTCTTTTTCTTAATCAGATTGTGGAGAGTCTTTCTTAGAAAGAGTAATTTAAGACCTAGATAATTGCTTATTTTTATTAGAATTTTGCATTGCATACTTCTCGAGAATTTTATCTATGTAGGTGGCTTAAGATAAAGCTATCATTTTGTTCTTTCTATTTCAAAAAAGTTAGATACCTAGAACATAATTAGCTTTACCCAAGTCCTTTATGTCAAACTGCTTAGTCAACTATAATTTAACCGACGACAATGCCCTAACATCATTGTCAACAAGTAGAATGTCATTTACATAAAGTAGTAGAAAAACTACCTTGTCATACTTAATGTGTTTGTAAACACGTGGTTCTACCACATTTGTTTGAACTTGTAAGTCTTAATCACTTGATCAAGTCTTATGTTCTAAGAACGAGAAGCTTGCTTAATGTTCTAAGAACGAGAAGCTTGCTTAAGTCCATAAATAGACTTTAGAAGCTTCGAGACCTTATTCTCTTCACTTGTAGCTTTGAACCCATCTGGCTTTACTATATATATGGTCTCATCAAGATAGCCATTCAAAAAGGCCGTCTTGACATCATTTGCCAAATCTCATAATTGAGAGCAGTAGCAATGGACAAGAAAATACGAATGGACTTAAGAATGGCTATAGGAGAAAAGGTTTTCTCGTAATCGATTGCTTACTTTTCTGTGTATCCCTTTGCTACTAGTCTAGTCTTATAGGTTTTGACTTTCCTATCTACTCCTCTTTTTCTTTTGTACACCTATTTACACCCTATGGGTTTTACCCCTTAGGGAAGGTTCACAAGCTCCCAGACTTGATTGATCTTCATAGACTTCATCTCAATGTTCATTGCTTCTATCTAGAGCTTTGAATTAACATCCTTTATAGCTTCTTTGTAAGTGTAAGGATCCCTATCATGTTCAATCGGTTAAGCCAAGTAAGCTTCACCATTAAACATATACCTTTTAGGTTGATGCCTGATTCTCCCACTATGTTGAAGTTCTCTAGGTTGTTGTTTGGTTGTTTTTTCTACATCAATTAGATTGGTTTCAACCGGAACCCCCAGAGTGATCAAATCACTCACTAACTCCTTGAGTACTACTCCACTACAAGGCTTAAAGTTGTTCATGTAAGTCTCCTTAAGGAAAGTCACATTTGTTGAAACCACGACTTTATTTTCTTTTGGGTTATAAAAATAAGCCCCTTTAGTCCATTTTGAATATCCTACAAATACGCACACTTCTAAACGTGCTTCCAACTTATACGCTTCCTTATCCAAGACATAAACATGACATCCCCATATACGAATATGGTTTAAGGATGTCTTCCTACCCCATCGACAACTCATTAGCAATCTTAGGGACCGATTTTGAAGGCGCATTGTTCAGAAAATAACATGTGCTTTGTAGTGGATATCTCCAAAAGGATAAAGGCAACATCAAATAACTCATCATGGACTTAATCATGTTCAATAAAGTCCTATTGCTTCTCTCAACAATGCCATTCTGCTGCAAAGTGCTTGGCATAGTCAAATGAGATAAAATCCTATTTTCTAATAAGTATCCTAAGAACTCATCGAAGAGGTATTCGTCACCTCAATCGGATCAAAGTTCCTTTATGGGTTTACCAAATTGCCTTTTTGCTTCAGCTCAAAACTCCATGAACTCGCCAAAAGTTTTGCTCTTATGATGCATCAGGTAAACATACCTATATCTTGAGTAATCATTAATAAAAGTGACAAAATACTCATACCGTCCTCATACCATGATATTCATGGGACCACAAATATCACTATGCACAAGTTCTCGAACCCCTTCATCTCACTTGCTCTTAGACCCGAATAGTTTTTTGGTCATTATGCCCTTTAAACAAGATTTACATTGTGGTATAGATTCCACCTAAATGACTTAAAGTTCTATCCTTTACTAACTTGAATCCTATTTGAGTTGATGTGATCTAATCGCAAGTGTCAAAAATAAGTCTTATTAGAGTGAGAAGTTTTAAGTCTTTTAAAGTTATCATTAATCTCATTATTAAGTAGTGAATCCATCTTAGGTTTGGTAAAATGTAGGTTGTTTTGCATCCATCCACTACAAATAGAGGATTTTTTTTTTATGAATCACAACTTTATTATTAAAAGAAACTGAATAAGAGTCTAAACAAGTGATAGAAATTAAATTCCTTTTAAGTTTAAGAACATAAAAACAATCTCTCAAAATTAAGCTCCTATAACTATCAAAATATAGATGGATATCTCTCACTACTTTTGCCAAAACTAAGGATCCATGGCCCATCTAACACATGAAATGCTCATGTAGTAGACTTCTCAATTTCTTAAACCCCTGCAAAGAAAAACAAATATGATTAGTTGTTCCAAAATCTATGACCCAAGTGTTATTTAATTCTTCAATTAGATATGTCTCAATAAACAAAAGTTCATACTTACCTCCTTTAGATTGGAAGTTCTTTGAATTCTTCTTAATATGTTCGACCTTTCTGTAGAAATAGCACTTTAGCTTCTTCAGGTTTCTTCTTTTTCTTCTTATCTTTGCATTTTGCTAGAACATAAGACTTTCTATTCTTAGCCGTTTACTTCTTTCCATTCTTAGAGTTGGAATTGGAACCAGATGCAACTACCAGTTCACCTCGCCACTAGTCGAAGATTACCTAATCAAATTCTCAAACTCTTATGACTGCTTCATTAGCTCAGTCAAAGTCATAATGCTATCTATTGCTCAAATTATATGAAGCTCTAAATGGGATGAACTCCTTAGAAAGAGTCTCAAAGACCATAGTCATCTATGACTCAGTATCAATGTCAGCTCTATGGGTTTGAGCCTCAACGAGGTAACCCATGGCCAACATCATATGCTCCTTCATAGATGTCCCCGGTCTTTGCTTGCAATAAAGAAGCTTTCAAAGAGCCTTTTGCTACTTTGTCAAGCCTTGGCCTCCAAACATGTCCTTAAGATTATCCATGATCTGATTACCAGTATCATGATCTTCATGTTGAGTTGCAACACAGTATTCATGATAGCCATGATATAGTAGTGGGCCTGATCATCAGCATCCTTTTAGTGCTCATACACTTGGATTTGTTCATTAGTGGATTCGCTAGTAGATGCAGGAGGACACGATGTTGTTAACACAACTTTTAGTTTCTCAAAAGAAATGATGATATTCAGGTTCTGCTTCCAGTCATTATAGTTCTCTCCAGTTAATATATTTTTATCAAGTATCAAAGATAATGCGTTTATAGACATTTTGATCTACAATAAAGAATCATATACCAAATATAAGCAAACATTCAATAACAATTTAGTAAGATAACAAAAACAAGTAAGCACACAATGTGTTTATGTGTCAAAACCTAGAAAAAATCACAACCTTACAACGATAATCCCTAACTCAGAATTCAACAAGCCACTTAGGGGAGAATTGTCAAATTCAATTAGGAACACGGATCCCCTCTGACTAGTATATACCATCCAAGACCCATCTATTCTAGCATATAGTAATAATCAATTTTTTTGACCATTAACTTTATTAACAGAGCTCCTAGGAGGAGGTTAACAATAAAATTAATCTTGAGTATATAACCATTATTTCAACAACTTTATCTATGATATATAATTGACACCTAGGGGTGAACAATAATAAACACACTAAAGCAAATTATCTTTTTGGAGATCCAACCTGGTGATGATGCAATCCCTTCATAGGGGTCGGAACCACCATGAGTTACCTATGAACCAACAATGGAGGCCTTAGATCGTCTCTTCAAAAGCCTTCTCCTACTTAATATTTTAAATGCCAAGGTTATATATTAACATGTATGAACAAGTTTTAATGAGTGGCATTCCTTATTCTACATGGCATGTTATCAATATAATAGTAAAACATATTATAATGCAAACAAACAAAGCTACGAGAATATAATAAACACCCCTAATATCATGGTTCTATCCTAGAGCAAAGAAAATAAATATTACAAATGATCAATTGAAACATATGTCGATTCTTCATCTTATACCTTCTCGTTGTATCATTCTTCATGTGGCGTCCTTCTTGAATTTTCAATCTCATATATATATATATATATAATTTATTTTTTTGGTTATTACAAAATTTCATGTTACTCAAAATTGTTAAAAAAAAACAAAAATGAAAAATGCACCGGAAAAACCCATTATTTTTTAAAAAAAGGGTTCTATCTGAGTTTGGTCAGCTTGTCTATGACCACCGGCCTACCAGTACAAGGTAACTGGCTTGTCGATTGATGCGAAACTAGCATTTTTTTAACCTTTTGCAAAAACAATTTTTAAGCAGTTTTTTAATTTACTTTTCAACAATTCAAAAACATAAAAATTTATAAACGCAGAAAAACACATAGAATTGTAATCATATCCATCTTCTAGATCCATCTTTTATTCAAATAATTATTTTTATACATGTTTACATACTATAATTAAAATAATAAATCCTAGACAGTGATGATAAATTGTCATCTAATTACATGAAAAACCTAGATACATAATTTAACATTTAAGGAATCATAACCGGTAAAATTAATTAATTAATACAATAATTAAAACAAAAATTTAATTAACAATAACAAATTAATAAACATTAACCATATAATCTCATGACAACATATAATTATATAGAAACCTTAGAGTGCTAACTCTCTAAAAAATTTAATTCAAGTAGAGGAGAGAATAAGATCACATAATTTTATGTACCTAGCATGATCACCCGTAAAATTAACCAAAAAATGGGTCTGATACCAATTGTTGGAAAACGTGAACATAGCAAAATTTTTAAATTTGTTAAATTTAAGTCTTTTTCAAATAACAAGTTTGACAAACTAAGCACCTAAGGCTTTGATTATTTTATATGGCCCTTCCTATGTCAAGCCTAGCTTTCCTATGCTTGGCTGTTTTGTATTCTTAGTTACTTTTTTGAGACCCAATCCCTTATTTTGAACTTTTTTTCCCTTACTTTTATTATAAGTTTGGGCTATTTCTTGTTGTTAGGCTTGTAGCTTCATTGATGCTTATTCTCTTGTCTCCTCTAGAAGATGTAGAATCTGACTTCATTGCTCATCATTCCTCTCTTCTTTCATGGTGGTATTCAAAGTTAGGTACCCTACCTCTATAGGGATGACAGCTTCTGATCCATAAACCAATAAGCAAGGTGTAATGACCCAAAAAATTCAAACATTTATAACTACGATTAATTAAGGATTTTTCTCTCATCACTCAATTGAGAGCTTAAGAAAGTACAAATTTAACATTTATTAACACGTAAATTTAAAGGTCTTAATAGCCGTAAGACCTTAGAAATAATTAATGTTGTGAATGCACAAAATTATGTGCTTTATTTTTGAAACATGTAATAATGTAATGTTATGATAGTACATTAAAATAATTAAAAATAATTATTTAATGTGCTAAACCAAGAGTTTATGATTTATTAATTTCATGCATGAGCCAAAAAGATGATGTTATTGGCAAAAGTAGAATTTCCAACTTACTAAGATTATGTGGAAATTCCTATGTAATAACAGTTCAATAAAAGAAACCCAGATCAATAATGATAATGAGCTCCAGACCATAAATTAAAAATGGTAAGCACCAAGTTCAAGGATGCAAGAATTCTAATGTTTTGAATGTGTATAGTTAATAATTGTACACATTAATAATTATGTAAGGTTTATTATTATTGTTGTAATAATAATGACAATAATAATAATATCAATTGTTAAAATAATAGTGAATAATAAGAAAAAGAAGAGCATTGATGGAGTCCACAAACGCTGACCTATTGGTAAGATGTGGACCCATAAATGACTCTTTACAAGAAGTAGTTAGTGTAGCACAAAATTGTGCTAAGTTTGAAATTTAAATTAAATTGACTTTCAGATAGTCAATTTAATTTACAAAACTTTTATAAAATTACAACTATTATTTTTAAAATGAAATTTGAAGTTTATAGTATGAGAATTTTTAATAAAAAGTATATGT
>CAMOHE010048161.1:0-14885 GCA_946598075.1 Artocarpus hirsutus
CAAATTTATTAGTTTTAGTGTTACGCCACTAAAAACCTGAAACTGAACTCTTGACGTTATAGTAAAATTACTCAAAGAAAATTAGCGAGTAGTCAATTGATATAATCATTGCATATAAGTCGGTCCTCTATAAATAGTTCATAATAAAAGCTAGGTTCAATTTCCGTTTACCTCTCTTATTATATCTTTATCCTCGAGTTCCAATAATTCTCTAATGAACAGTTAATTCATAATCTTATTATGAACGAGCGCTCTACTGTTCAAACCTTGAATCATCACTCAAGAGAACTATTTTTCTAACTTCCATAGGGAAGGAATAGATTCCATATCTGTATAATATTATTCCCAGCCACTTATTACATTATATTTCCAAGATGCTAATTTATGATCTGTGCTTACACAAATCTTACCATGCAAGTCAAAAAACATAATGTCATAAATAGAAGTCTAATAAATACTCAGGATTAAGACTGTCAAATATATGATCATCATAGTGATAAATTTGAATATTCTATTTGTAACGGATGATTATTAGAGATTCATAATTTATCTGGTCCAGTCCCATATAATCTCATCATATAAAGTACCTCCAATCCAATGTCTCTACATTAATAGTCCAGACAATGACTATTTTATTCTAAATGAGATTAGACCGTACTTGTAATGTTTAATTAAAGATCTCAAACTTTAATTAATTATTACGGACTATTTAGATTATTATCTATAAATTTTATCCCTAAGCATATAACACTTATTGCTAAATTTATAGTCACATAAATAATCATGGAATTTTCTTGATGTTTATAAATGTATTCATAACACATAACCAAAATAATTATAAATGTCACTTTATTTATTTATCATCAAAATGTACAATGTCATAACTTTTAGGACACCAAACCCAACATGTTTGTCAATGCAGGAGGAATACACATAATTATACAGAGAAAACAGTGTTTGTTTGTTAGTTTCCCTTTTGATTCTCCTTATGAACAGAGCGTAGTTATGGAAATGTGTCCCCCTTTTTTCTTTTATTATTATTTTTCTAATAGAGAAGAAAATGTTCCTCTTTAATAAGAGATTTTGATTACTCAGTCAAGAGAAATGTGATGTCGCAGGCTACAAGGAGGATCAAAGCTCAAGATATATACTTGACACAAACCAAATCTCAATCTTTTAAGACCAGAAAGGGGAATTGGTAAGTAACAAAAAAACTCTTCTTAATCAACCATCATGTAAATAAAATATATGTATCTCTGGCTATTATTTCAAAGAATTCTGCTTTACTAATGTGCTGTTTTTGATTTACTATGTATTACTAATGTGCTTTACTATGTATCACTGGTGAAGAATGCTAATAAGCTTGGTTGTCATGAAACTATTTTTTCAAAACAATGCATAAAGTTGCTAGTGTTCATATGAATTCTCTTCTTACGTAAAAATAGTCAGATGAAAAGAATACATACTTTTATATATACATGTACACACATATAATAAGAAAGCACCGTAACTGTAGTCTACGTTCTTATGATGGCAGACAACAAATCTAGGGAAGGAAGTGAAGTGTCCCCTTTCTCATGAACAGAAGCAACGTTTAGAACAAATGGCAGAGATTGCGGTGTGGTTGGCTGTACATAAGTTGGTCCCATTGCTGACTGGAGAAGCACACTTGTTGAGAGGCATTCACAGTGAAGTTGAAGACATCAAATGTGATCTAGAATTCCTTTTGGCTTTTCTAAAAGATGCAGATGAAAGAGCAGAAAGAGATCAAACGACAAACAACAGCCACAGCGTTGAAGTGTGGGTGAAAAAACTTAGAGAAAAAGCATTTGAGGTTGAAGATGTTATTGATGAATATACACATCTCCTGGCACAACGACGACGTCACCAAAAGCATAAATTTATCAGTTTTCTCCGCAAAGGTGCTTTCTTAATTATCAAGCTAAAAGCACGCCATGACATAGCAAAAAAAATACAAGAAATCAAGCGAAAGATTCGTGATATACACGCAAATAGTGAAACATATGGCTTTACTCCAACAGTGGAAAGATCCATAACAACTGCTCCAGATGATGCATGGTATGATCCTCGAAAGAATTCTTGTTTCCTTAAGAAATCTGAAGTGGTGGGTATTGAATCTGCGAAAGAAGAATTAGTTGCAAGGTTAAAAGATAAAGCTCCTCATCGCAGTGTGATTTCGCTGGTAGGGATGGGAGGGCTTGGCAAAACAACGCTTGCCCATCAAGTTTATGTCCATGCCAAAGGAGGCTTTGACTGTCATGCTTGGATTGAAGTGTCTAAAACATACAACAAAGAGGAATTATTGCGGAACTTAATAAAGGCGCTCTGCTCTGAAAGGGAGGAACCTGTTCCCACGGGAATTGATGCAATGGATGAAAGTACAGTGACGAGAAAATTAAGAGATTACTTGGAAGGAAAAAGCTACTTGCTTGTTTTTGACGATGTATGGAAGTTGAGTTTTTGGGATGATGTAAAAAATTCGTTGCCTAGTGATAATGACGAAATTGGAAGGATAATGATCACAACAAGAGATGTTAATGTTGCAAATTTTTGTAAACCACATGTTCATATCCATCAGTTGCAACCCCTCCCTCCGAATTTTGCATGGGAACTCTTTTGTGCTAGGGCGTTTCAAGGGCGTTGTCCAACCAACCTAGAAGAGGTGTCTCGTGATATCCTTAAAAGATGCGAAGGATTACCACTCGCAATAGGTGTCATTGCTGGTGTCTTGTCAACTAAAAATATGAATGCACCTGAACGTGCAAAGTTTCTTACTAGACTAAGTTCAGAGCTAGAGACTAATCAACAGTTGGCGAGTATAGAAAAAATCTTCTCTCTAAGTTACAATGATCTGCCTTACTACCTCAAGTCTTGTTTCTTGTATTTTGGCATTTTCCCAGAGGACCACCACATCAGATGTAAAAGATTGATTCGACTATGGATTGCTGAAGGCTTTGTGAAACAAGAGAAAAATAAAGCACTGGAAGAAGTTGCAGACGAATACTTGGAAGAGCTGATAAACCGAAGCTTGGTTCAAGTGCCAGAAATTGGCTTTGATGGAAAGGCAAGAAGTTGTCGCGTCCATGATCTTCTTCGGGAGATCCTTGTAAAAAAGATGGAGGATTTGCATTTTTGTCAAGTTTTGTCAAGAAGTTATCCAAAGTTTAAAGGACTAGCTCGACGCGTGTCAATTCTCCATGGCTCCAATGATGCTTTTGAGGGTTTTTCTGAAACATCTTATGTCCGATCTCTTTTAAACTTTGCTAAAGGTGAGATGCACAACTTCCTTGGAAGTAAAATACCTCGTTACTTCAAGCTCCTAAAAGTTCTTGATTATGAAGAGTCTCCGACCCTAGATCATCTTCCAAAAGATATTGGAAAGCTGTTTCACCTAAAATATTTAAGCGTTAAAGGGACACGGGTGCAATTTTTGCCAAAGTCAATTGGAAAATTAGAAAATCTGGAGACTTTGGATCTACAACAATCATTGGTACACGAGCTACCAGTTGAGATCAATAGTCTGCAAAATTTACGGCATCTTTTGGCTTCCCGTATCAATGACAAGGAGGATTTTCATATTAATAAAGTAAGAGGAGTAAAAGTAAAGAAGGGAATTGGGATGTTAAAAGCATTGCAGCAGTTATATGTTGTTGACGCCAACGTTGCTAAAGTTGACGTGATTGAAGAGCTGAGTCAATTGACAAAGCTGAGGACGTTAGGCATAAAAAATGTAAGCAGTGAAGATGGGAAGACTCTGTGCGACTCTATTCAGAAGATGGAGTACTTAGAGACCCTTGAAGTCTCTTCGACAGGTGAAAGTGAAAATGAGACACTTGATTTGGAGTCTATGTCAGACCCCCCAAGATTTCTTCAGTATCTCTCGTTGAGTGGGCATCTAAGAAAGTTACCAGAATGGATTACAAACCTTCAAAATCTAGTTCAGCTAAAAATTTTTTGGTCCAAACTAGAAGATGATCCGCTGAAAGCACTTCAAAATCTGCCCAATCTTTTGGATCTTGGGATCTTTAAAGACGCATATTGTGGTGAGAAGTTGTACTTTGAGGAGGGAGCTTTTCCAAATGTCAGGGTGCTCAATCTTCGCCATTTGAGTAGATTGAATTGGATAGTGATAGAGGAAGGAGCATTGTGTAATCTTGAAGAGTTTTACATCGGGCCTTGCCCGCAAATGAAGGAAGGCCTCTTTGGATTGCAACATTTAACAAACCTTAAAGTCGTTAGGTTTGTGGCAATGCCAACACACTTCTTGATGTTCCAGAATTTTCGGAGTCTTGAACCCGTACCTGATGTTGGATTCACAAATATATTTCTATTTGGAAGGAAGTTCTTTGTGACTTTGGAACACATTTTCAAGGTTCAAAAGTACATCCAAGGTTAGTTCCAAGCAGTTCCATTTTTTTATATGCATTATTCTATCTGCCTTACTCATTTTGAAAAGTGTTCCACACCAAGTTAGATATTGAATCCTCTAAATTCTAGTTCTCATTTATGGCAATATCAATTGCGTCAAGAACTTTGTGCTCTGTTATTACAGCTAAGCGAATGCTGGTTGACTGAGTGATCAATCGAATTACCTCCCAACTCAAAATAGATTAACCTCTATGTAGTAATTGTTGTTTTTTAGTCATGCATAAAAGATCTGTTTTTAGCAATTACAGAATTTTTAATTAAATTCTGATTAATTAAAAACTATCAATGCATAAAATAAGCAAAAAACACAGTAAATGTTATTGTGGTTCGGTTATAAAACCTATGTCTATAGGGCCACGCCTAAATGTTGAACAATCCAGCATTTTTGGTAGTTTTTTCACAAACTGCTTTAGGCAGTTTTGGGATTGCCTTAGTGCAGTTTTTGGGACTGTTTTAGGCAGTCCATAACAACTGCTTAGAAACCCTATTTAGAGTCAAAATTGCATCTTTTCTTAATCACAGGTTTTGTTTAAAACATAGAAAACTAAAAGTTTCGTGTTTGAAAAAATTTTAAAAACTGATTCTAAGGCTTCTGTTTACGCGTTTAAAATTTGTAGAAAATTTTTTCACAAACCAAAACTTACAAAAACATAATCGTAGCGCACAGGCACTAACCTTTTACATTACATACATGCATAAACTAAACTAACTAACATATAAATAATTATTACAAACTATTTCCTCATTCAATTATCAAATCACTCATAAAATTGTAAACTTTAACTGTAGAAAATTTAAGAAAAAGTTTAGATTTCTTATCCTTGATGACAACTTTTGATGGGTGATCTTAAAGCCACTGCCTCCTCCTTTCCCTCTTCTTGTATCAACATTAAATTACAAAATTAACCATATAAAAATTTAGCTTTTTCTTGGTCTTCATACCAAGGCTATCTAAGTAAAATATATTTTTTTTCTTTGCTAGGAAAAAATGGGAAGAAAAATGTAGAAATTACCTCATCAAATACTCTAAAACCTCCTCTTTCTCCTTCTTTTTCTTCTTCTTATGTTGGAGCTAAGTTTTGTGGTATGGTAATGGTAGGGAAATATCTTAGGTTATAGCTTGATTTGAGTTAGGTTTTGGTAAAGGAAATTGGAAGAAAAAATTTTTTCTTGGGAACCTCTTGGTATACATGGGTGGAGAAGGGAAAATGAGGAAGGCAAAATGAAGGAAAGATGTTGTCATTAGCTTGGTTACCTATATAGAGGACTTAATTAATCTTCCCCACCGAACCCAAGCTTAATTAGTCCCTTAAGTGACCTAGACAAAGCTCAAACTTGGCTTAGAATCCCTTAAATGTGGCACCAATCTTAGGGGGGCATGGAATGTAGGTTTTGTTCTCTTAATTGCCCAAGTACACTCATTAGGTGGTTATCTTGATTTAAGGGATTTTTGTCTCAAGTCTTTTCTTGCAAGTTACATCTTATACAGATAATTCTTTATACTGTCAGGAATGACTAGCTTAGCTGACAGAACATTTTAATGTCTGACAGACCGCCTCCTATTTTTTCACATACAGTAACATGTCAACCACAGTATGAACCAATATCAATATAAGTTTAATCGCGTACCGATTTTGACAATGTTGAGTTTAGAAATTTATTTTAGGCTTAATAAAAATCCATACTTAACTTTTTCAGTATCTTGACTCAATAATGACATAATTTTTAACATTATCACTATCCAAGTTCATGTAGCATTTTCTGACAATATTGCTACTCACATAACTCTGATTTTAAACTAATTAGCAATTAAGGATCTAATATGGATTATAGTGCTTCTCAATACATTGCTAATTTTATACCATACTTGAAAATTCTCATAATTAAATTTCTTAAGTTATTTGCAGATTGAAATTTCTTTTGCCTTAGTTGCAATAGAGTTTGTCATTCAATTCATTAAATTAAGATAGTTAATGAATTTAACTATAGAATTTTTTGAATATTCTTATATTAATTTCGTGAATTCTTCAATCACAAAATTCATACATGGTATTTCTAAGAGAAACCTTGATTTAAATATGTAAATTACATTATTTAATTTTAGGATTTTCTCAGTCATTACATTTAGCATATTTACTTTGTGAGATAAACATCCCATCCTTACATTGCTTCACCTGTAAACCTAGGAAAAAAGTTAGTTCTCTAACCATACTCAACTCAAACTCCTTTTTCATTTTATCAACAAATTCATTAATCTTGCCTTGAGAAGTAGAACCAAAACCAATGTCATCAATATAAATTTGAGCAATTCTTAATCAAAAAATTTGTCAATCTCTTACACCAGCTTGTTTTCATCCATACAAAGCGTTCTTCAATTTGCATACATGATCAGGGTGATGTGGATCCTCATAACCTTTAGGTTGCTCTACAAATGCTTCCTTATTCAAAATCCCATTTAGAAAGGCACTCTTAACATCCATTTGAAATAATTTGTAACCTAACAAACAAGCTATGGCTAAAAGCAACCTAATTGATTCAAGCCTAGCTACAAGGGGCAAGGGTTTCATCAAAATCAATACCTTCTACTTGGTGTATCCCTGAGCAACTAATCTAGATTTATTCCTACTAATGTACTAAATTCATCAGTTTTGTTCTTAAAAATCCATTGGGTACCTATCACATTAGAATTCTTCGGCCTAGGAACTAAGGTCCACATATCATTCCTCACAAATTGTTCTTATTTCTGTTGCATAGCACTAACCCAAAACTCATCATGCAAAAGCCTATTTGACATTTTTAGGTTCAATTTGAGAGGTAAAAGAATGTATCGGACCATATCATGATAATTAAGTCTTGGCCTATTCCTTTGTTGTCTTCCTTTATCCGGGTTCCCAATGAAATCAGTTATCGGATGATTTTTATGAATCCTAGATGATGGTTCTCTAGTAACAGAATCAGTGACGTCAAATTGAGGAACTATACTTGTCTCAGTTTGCTGTATGTCAATTTTTCTAGAATCTATCATAGTTTCTATCGTGACAGATTCTTCGACAGATTGGTCAACAACAACCTTTTTGTTATAATTTTTAGCTTTCTCAGTTAAGCTGATAATTTCATCCTCTTTTGAGAATTCTATAAGATCCTTATAGTCATGAAACACAACTTTAGCAGATTCCATGATAGTCTAGGTTCTCAAATTGTAAACACCGTAGGCCCAACTATTTATGGAATAACCAAGAAAGATACCTTGATCACTATTTGCGTCAAACTTACCAAGTTGTTTTCGATCATTTATGAAATACAACCAAAAACATGAAAATATTTAAGGCTAGGTTTCTTACCTTTCTAGTTCTCATAAGGAGTTTTAGATGTATTCAGCCTTAAATAAACTCTATTGACGATGTAGCAGGCTATGTTGACTACTTCAACCTATAGTCTTAAGGTGAGTCTTTTAGAGTTTAGTATAACCTGAGCATCTCTTGTAATGTCAATGTTCTTTCTTTCAAAAACACTATTTTGTTGTGGTGTTTTTGGCGCACAAAATTTGTATGTGATACCATACTCATTGCAAAAATAAGTAAAAATAGCATTTTCTAATTCTTTGCCATGACCACTTCTTATTCTAACTATTTTACTAATATTGCAATCTTTTTTAGTTTTTAGTCTTATGCACAAATTGTGAAAAACACCATAAGTGTCAGATTTTTTTTTAATAAAGTCAACCCAAGAAAATCTAGAGAAATCGTCTATACAGACAAAGACATACCTCTTCCCTGCCACCCTTTTAACATTCATAGGACCCATAAAATCCATATGAAGCAACTTGAGAGTTTTCATCATAGAAATCTGTTGCAACAATTTGTGCAACGATTTCAATTGGCTACTTAGTTGGCAAGGACCACAAATGCCAAGTGGCTTTTTCCCAAGTTTGGGAGCTCCACGAACAGCACCTATACTCACAAGCTTGGTTAAAGATTTATAATTCAAATGGTCAAGTTTTTGATGCCAAATCTCTATTTCATCTAAGTTAGTATTGTGACAGATGTATGGGTGAGTCAAAATATAACAATTATCAGATGATTTAGATCCCTACAAAACGCAATTATTTTTATCATCAAGAACATGAGAATTATTTGTAGTGAAATTCACAAAAAGATTATGATCACATAATTAACAAATGCTAATTGAATTGGCCTTGGGTCCTTCAACATGCAAGACATTCTTTAGTCTAGGAAACCCTTCAAGATTAAGTGTTCCCTTTCCAAGAACACATCTTTTCACACCATCACCAAAGGTTACATGACCATGAGAGCAACTTTGGTTGCTAGACAGAGTTCCTTGATCACTTGTCATATGCTTTGAGCAACCATTACAAAATACTAAGAATTAGTAGCACATGCTGTTAATAAAGTATAAGCAACAAAACAACTTGAATTAGATTTCCTAACACAAATTTTTCAAGTAAATTTACTTGTGAGATCAATTTTAGGTTTTGGAAAATTTCTTGGTTTTCTAAAATTGGTTGGTTTGACATATATCCCCTTTTTCAATGCATATCAATATTTAAAACATCTAAGTCTAACATGTATAGGAATATTACAGAAGTGACATATAGGAATAAACCTCTTAGGCTTATGCCTTTTTAGAGAGGAAGCATATTTCTTTCCTGATGATGGTGTAGTGGTTGTTGTAGGACTTGCTTTGACAAAAATAGTTTTGGAATTTGAGCCTTCTCTTTTATGCACAAGACCATAGTGATTGTCACTAGTCTTACCCATTGTTAAGATGTGATCTAGTTTGGCAGCGCCAGTGTTCAACATCTTCAAGGTCTTTAGAGTGTGCACTAATTCCGACCTTGTTTCAGATAATTTTTCTTCCTTTTTGGCGGCAAGGATTTCATAATTTGTGGCTGCTTTCTTTGGTTCATCTATTTCCTTAGTAAGTTCAGCCACTTGATCTTCTAGGATCTTGTTTCTATTGCACACCTTCACCTACTTGGCAAACATTATTTTATAGGCATCTTGAATTGAAGCTTAATCATCATCATTGTTATTTTCAGTTTCTGTATCCAGATCTAACTGTACAAATTTGTTATCATAATTTGTTGCAGTTTCTGCTACGACAGATTCAACAATAGATGCAAATGGTTATGTTAAAAGCCACGTAATTGTTGACTATGATCCTTATCTACTTGACTCCCTTTAGATTCTTCATCACTCCAGGTAGAAATCATGGACTTAGATTTCTTTTTGAGGGTGTCAGTGTTAGACATAGGCGCCCTGAGGAGAAAAATATTATAATATATTTTTGGAGATATTTTTTATCAATAAAGAGTTTATTTATTCATAGACCAATTATTGTCCTCTTTATGTTTATTTCTATTGGATATATGATAAGTAAACAAAGGTCTGAGACTATTGGTCTAAACCTATAAGATCGTGCATATGATGGATAGATTATGCGAAAGACATAATCTTAAAGGTGATGGTCTAAATAATAAGATCGGCAATCGAGGGAATAAAGTTTGGTGCTTTATTCATACTAAGATTGTTATGTTGTTTATATCCTTAATGGGAGATAGCCTGTTTTGGTCATCAGAGTAGGACTCCACGAGTAGAAACATTGGCGCATTGTTATAGGTGACCATGTGTTAGATTGGAACAAAAAAGTTGAATTGATTTGGTTAATAATTCCTGTTTGTTCAAATCAATTCACTTTAGACAATCATATGTGTTGTATCTTAATCTTGAAATGACTAATAAGCTCGTTCTCTTGACTTATGTATTTTCATGTACCAAAGGGTGACATCCTAACTTAAGGATGGTAGACATACTGGTATGTCGGAGGCATGACTCTCGATTGACGTGAACTCATTGTTCATAGATATGGAATTCATAGCTCCTTAATTTTGTAGAGTTAATAATATCCTCTTATATGCATTATCCTATAATTGAAATACTGAAGCACTCAACTATTTCGATACATAGGTGCAACCAAATGGTATACTATCTATCGATAGTAAGTATTCTAAAGGTGAGACAATGGAAGGTAAGATAAAAATAATTGAGAAGATAAAATAGAATTTATACTTAAGTAGATTATGAATATCCTATGAGAATATGACACATTATGATATGTCATGAATGGTTAGCTTATTGAAGCTTCGTAATTTTATGTAGTTCGAGAGTGCAGCTCTAAGTTTTTAGTGGAGTAACGTTAGAGTTAATAATTATAAAATATATATCTCAGATTGTATTTTATAATTATAGGAGCTTGAACTATACATGTCCATCGGGTCCCCTTTGCTAGCTCATAATAAATCTTATAACAATACGACATATTTTTCCTACATATTGGTGACTTATGTTAAATTATTAGATTGGCTAAAATTCGATAAGTTTGGATTTAATAATTCATGTTAGTTTATCAGTTAAATTGATTTTGTAAATTAATTCAAGATAAACATGTTGAATTATTGGATAATATTTTATTTTTATGGGATTATTTGTATACGATTATTTTAATCAGATAACATCTTTATTGGGTTATTTGAATTAAAACTGAGGCTCCATCTAAGATTCTCAGGTGAAAAATAATATATTTTCAAGGTACAAGATTATTGTAAGTTTGACAGGCCAATAGGCAAGTTCGGCCTGCCAATGAGGTAAGTTCAGCAAGCCGATCTCTCATATTGGCTTGCCGATTGTTAGATAATCTATATACATGTTTTTCACCAAAAGTGATCTAGACTCAAATTTTGAGGCCTAATCTGATAGGGTTTAACCTTAAGTTCAACTACTATAGATAGGGGGTGAACTTTCTTAGTTCAAAGGACTTAAGAAGCATAGAGTGAGTACTCTAGTTTGAGAAACTCTGAAACTCTTTGTGAGCTCTTGTTCAATATCAAGAACCTTAGCTCAAGGTTTTCTCTAGTGATTGAAAGTAGAGTCACTAGAGAAAAGACTGTACAACATGCGACCACCCATACTCCAATCGAGGATAGAAAATAGCAATAAACACCAATTGGTTAAGGTTCTTCTGGAAGGTTTTTCTCATCATGGATTCGAGTTTACTTTGATATACAAAAGAGGTTAGTAAGATCTGTTATTAATTTATATATTTAGCATGGCAAACTTGTATTTTAGAAATACTCTGATTTAAAATTTTTAAAATTTCGCTACGCAATCATTTTTCCAACAGTTAGCACATTTGGATTGAATATGGCCAAAACCTTTGCATTCAAGACATTGAATCGCTTTGCCTTCATGGGATTGCTTAAGGAGCCTTTGTTTTTCTATGAATTTTTAACCTTTGATGAATTGTTGAATTTTTTCTTCTTATTAAATTTCTCAAAAATTTTATTGAAGTTTTCGGTCAACAGGGTGAGGTCATCATCATCTTCATTAGAGGACTCCTTTTCTTGTGCTTCAATCATCTCGACTTGTGAAGCTATGCTCTTCTCCTTCTTATTTTGCTTGAATTTTACCTCAAAAGTTTACAACAAACTCATTAGTCCATCAAGCTTCATGGAATCAACATCTTTGGCTTTTTTAATGGTGGCAACCTTGTAAGCCAATCTCTCCAAATGCTTTTTTGGAATCAACATTAAGCTTCATGGAATCAACATCTTTGGAATCAACATTTTTGAGTCAAAATACCTTTCACCCAGAGCAAAAGCCTCACTAGCAATATCACATAACTTTGTGTTAAAATCAGCAATTCGTTCATCTTTATGCATTCTTAAATTCTCAAACTTGGTAGACAACAATTGTAGTTTGGAAACCTTAACAGCAGCAGTTCGCCCATGTAAGGTTTGAAGAATATTCCATGCTTCTTTAGTAGCTTCACATGTGGAGATGAGCTTGAATTGATTCGCATCTACAACATTGAATAAGACATTAAGGGCTTTTGAATTATAATTCATATGTTTTACCTCATCATCAAACGATGATTCCTCAGGCTTGAGAGTAGTATTTTTGGCAATAATAGGATGATCCCAACTCGTTAAAATTGAACACCATGCTCTTTCATCAATTGCCTAGATGAATGCCCTCATGCGTGCCTTCCAGTATGCATAATTTGAAACATCCAAAAGTGGTGGTTTTATAATTGAGTCTTTTTCTCTTAGTTAATCCATACCCATAAAAAACACAGATCTATTCCTAAAATCTCACCAAAAACACAATTATTGAACCGCTCTGGTACCAATTCAAAGATAAGTTTCTAGCAATTATTGAATTTTTAATTAAATTCCAATTATGGATAAAATAAGCAAAAGGACACAGTAAATTTTATCGTGGTTCGGTTACAAAACCTATGTCTATGGGGCCACGCCTAGATGTTGAACAATCCACTAAGAAAACCTGTTTACAAGCACTAATGAGACCTAGTCAATTTAAGACTCCTTCTTAGTAATGCCTATGTTGTTGTATTTCTTATGGCCTTGTTCAACAAGCTTTACTCGTCTTTAACTCTGCTTTACAATACTCCCATCTATTGCAAAATGTTTTCTCTTGAAAACGGCAAACTCTTCTCCCAAAGAATGAAGTATCTTCTCTCGAAAATACTTGCACAAAAACGCACTGTCTTTATCTTCTTTGCCCTCTGAAAACTCTCTAGAAAAGACTCAGACCCGTCCTCCTTTTATAGGAAGTTAAAACTTATCCAAAATTCAAACTGTTGTAGAATCTGTTGTGATAGATTTGAACTCGAACTTCAAAATTGACACCGTTTGGCTTTGGAACTCATAACTTCTCTTCTAAATCAAACATTCTGCCTTTAAAATCACTAAATCGTATCAAGGTCTTAGCTTTTATAAGCAAGTAATAAAATCCTTCTTTATTTCAAATTTCCATATCTTTTTCAAACCAAGCTTGCTCCCCAAGTTATGATAGACTTAGAATCTGATTTGGAATTTGAAATATGGTCAAAAAATCTTTTAAATGCATTGGCATTATCTCTGCAGGCTTCTTGAGATAAAATCTTTACAACTTTGATTTTCTTCACATGATAAGATCTTCAAGACTTAGCTGTAATCTCATGTTGACTCTATCTCCAAGATATTGATATCTTCCACATTATCACATCATGTATTTTTTTTTTTACTATATTTTCCTTTTCTGTTTCTCAATTTATATGCCAATACAAACTCAGACCTAACAATGCACAATGCAAGAAAAGAAAGAAATGAACCAAAAAAAAAAGGTTGTAGTAATTGTTCAATACTATTTCCTTGACAGAGCACAACGATGTGGACTGGAACTCCTTGCCCTTTGAAGAAGTCTTGAGTAGGTTTCCTTTGTAATTTGCATCTGGAATGCAACTCTGTTCTTTCTGTTCTTTGTACCTGGGTTTTGATGTTTTTACACTCACATGTATATAGTACATGTTATATGAGTTTCGATGCATAGTCTCTTTCCAAACAGTTTCTAAAAATGACTTTAATAGAAAGCTTTATTGGTAAAACAACTTTAATTTCTAAAAAGCATTAATTTTTAAAATGACTTTGGAACGACCTTGAGCGATCACTTTTTACACTGCACATGACTGTTGTCATTCAGTGTAAAAACGCGAGAGGTTAATTTGCTAATTTCACTTTATAAGAGTAGTCATTTTAGCCTACTTCCTGTCTCATTTTATGGTGTTAGTCACTTATTATTCTCTCATTTTGATTTTATGCTGTGTTCATAGAGAAAGTCATTCTGATGTCGGTGAGCCGCCATCATCGCTCCAACACAATATGACTTTGAGAAAGTCTGAGCTTTGATCCTTGCGGATGCTAACTTGTTCTGTGCCTTGCCTATCTAGTCTAATAATAAATAAGTTGGTTTTGTACCGCATGTAAGGCTGTTGGTATTGGCAATACATTTTGTAACGTCCGTCGTTTTCTTCTATAGACACTTCTGTTAATTTAATGTTAAAATGTGATACTTTAGTGCTATAATTATTAATGTTAAGTAAATTAACTTTTTATTTAGTAATGTTACAGGTAACAGTCTCGTGGGATTGATGTGCTCGGGATGTTCATGTCAAAAGAAATGATAAGCTTAAAGTATTTATTTATTTATTTTTTCTATTGGTATCAACTTGCTTGAAATTCATAATCTTTATAATACTCTAGGGTTATGTATGCCTATAGTTATATTCTTGATAATGACATGAATGTTGTTGCATATTTATTATTTTTATAACATTTATGATGCTATGATAATTACATATATAGTGTATTTATTATAATGGCATTAAGTAATTGGATAATATAAAATGTCTAAGAGAATAATGTGAAAATTAATATTTTTAGGTTATGGAAGTAAATATTTTTGTTATATATAAGTAATTATATATTATAATTATTTTATATTATATTATAATATTATATTATATTATAAGTTTATATTATATTATATTATATTATATATATATAAGGTTATAAAAGA
>CAMOHE010048162.1:0-44200 GCA_946598075.1 Artocarpus hirsutus
GCAAAATCAGTATCCCCTCCGTTCTTCTATGATGCTAAGGTAGGGTTTATGGGTGACAAAGCAACAATTGGAGATGGATTGAAGATAGATTAAAGAAGGAATGTTAATTATTCACTCCAAAGGGGATGTCCAACCTTCATACTGTGAGTTTTTTGCATTTAAGTTTTTGTTTTTTAAATGTTTATATTTTTTAAAGTATTGATGTCAGTGTTGATGAAATATGTTTTTGTATGTTAATTTCCATGTTGTGTTGAAGAGAAATTGTTGGGTTTGAGAGTGAATGGGCTCAATTTTGTGGGTTTTTGCGAAAATTTTTTAATGCATTTTGGTATTGAGATATTTTAATGGGTTTTTGTTAAAAATTTTTAATGCCTTTTGTGGGTTTGCAGTTGCGATCCTTTTCTTCTTGTTTGATATTGGGATTTGATATAGATTATTATTGTTTTGGAACTTGTTTTAGGGTTTTGGTATATTTTATTAGAAGATTATATTATTATTGTTTTGAGATTTGTTTAGGATTTAGTATTATCCGATTATGTGATTAAATATTTATTGTTTTTGCATTTTTAAGGTTGTTGGCATAGAACATTTTATCTGGTATTTTTTGCTTACGCTTGAAATTATGTACAATTTGAACAGCTCCTCATAGGCCTGAGTTATATGAATTGAAAGTGCACCAGGCGGTATTTATGAGGAGGATAGAATTTTTACGTATGTAGGTGGTTGCATAGAGTCTGTTTAGTTGATAGATTTGAGTAAAAAAATTAAATGAAGATTTAAATTTTTGTGAGAGAAAATACTGCAGTAAAATGATTCGAACCGTGATTCGAACAAACGAACCAAACAAGCTCATAATATACTTGGACTGGGAAAATAATTATCATTGGTCATACTTTGATTTGGAAGGGATTGCTAAAGACATAGGCTACACCAAGAAGATGGATTTTTTTTTTTTAATGAACCCTGGTCAGCAACTCTTTAATGCAATAGTAAGCAACCAAGACTTGTATGACATGTTTGTCTCTAAAGGGCCAATTCGGGTAGCTAATTTGTACATGTATGTGTCACCAATTCTTTACAACTTGAAGATCCAAAAGAGGATGAGTATGATTGAGAAATTTAAGGGGATCATGGGAACACTAATGAAGATAATAATGAAAATACAAATGACCTCATATCATCTAAGCAACTTAGTAATGAACCCATTACCGAGACACACCCCCATTAATCCCTACAGTATCGAGATATAGTATAACACCCTCATTGATCCCCCTATTGAGAAAAATGATAACACTCCCATTCTTTCCCCACAATCGAGATAGACAATGACATCCCTTCTCCCAACCAAGACCTAAAGGTGTCTGTCACGAACCCAAACCCTAGGTGGTGATATGGCGGTTTAATTAAAACAAATTAATCAAGTTTAACTAAATTTGTTGATTATTTTATTAATAAAATATGAAACATGTTTTTTTGGTAACTTAAGAAAATGTGACAAATTTTAAAACTTTTTAGAATATTACTAACTTTTACTATTTAGCCAGTAAATTTCAATAAATAACCTCTAAAAATGAATTAAAATTTTTAAAGTTTGTCAAACAGTAGTTAGGCCACATCGGACCCTGCACAGTGTATGCATAGTACTGACATATAAACAAAATAATAAAAACCACAGTCCAACAGAAAATAAATAATGTCCTAATTATTACATGCCTTTAAACAAAATAAACAAGAAACCTAAAATGTCCCATGCTCCGCACGTATAAACTAGCAGCATCCTACTCGGCAGTGTTTTGTGAACCTCCTGGAGGGGGGATTTTAAAAACAAAGTAAAATCATGAGCGAAAGGCTCAGTAAGACTTAAGTTCTAAAATTATTATTTATTAAATAAAATATATACATTTAAACAAAATAAAGAGAGATAATAAATAATTATCCAGGTAATTTCTTACTCTTAGTTCAGGCCCTGAGACTATTTGAAATCATAAATTAGATGCTCATTATGTACAAGCCGACTAATTTACCATCGTAGTAGCTCAATTGGGTTTCGAGACCTACCCCTAAAGTCATTCTCTGCATGATCCAATCTTTGTATGTGGCATCATGCACTAACATATCATTCTAAATTGAGGTTCTTAATCTGTTAGGTATTCGGTGTCATTATGGTCATATCATTATTTGGGCCTTGTATTATCGAGTCATCATAGTTACATTTATTATTTTGTTCATTATGTTCATATTCAATATCCAATGAAAATACATATATATAGTAATTCATTTCCTAAAAACATTTTTAAGAAACACAGTATGGCCAAAACTCTTTTAAAATCATGGCTATCAAATGAGGAGAGTCAAGAGTCCTACCTCGTTATCTAGCACAATTGCACCAACACTGCAGTCCCGTTTCGCCACACGTTAACTCCTTGGAACTATAAACAACCTTAAATGTAGACTAGATATATTAATATCTAAACCAAAATATTCTATATTAGTATGCTATTTCATGGTACTTTAGTGTGTCTTTAGATTTCAAATAATCATGTATGCCATCTATTATATTCTTAGTGTTTTGAACACAAAATTATAATCCTTTTAAAGCATTTCTAAATCATTAAAATGAAAAGCGATTTGCAAAACCACCATTTTGAGATGACTAGTCGGCTTGCCGACTATTTGGGTCCAGTCTATCGAACCTGCTAATGTTCTGCATGCTAACCATCTGAGTCTGGCCTGCCAAACTGGTCAAGTTTGGCCTATTGGTGGTTAAGTTTGGCCTGCCAATCTATCGAAATCTAGAAAATTTTTAGATTTCAGTCTTAGCAATCCCAAGCTTAAAAGCTCAATCTAAGCTGTTTTAGCACGTCTTAGAGCATGGGTAATGTTCAAATATCACAGAATAGCACTCTAAAACACTTTTAAACACTTTTCCCTAAATTTTCATACATTTTCACAATTTATTCCAAAAATTGAAAAAAAATGTAAAAACTAGTTTAATTCAGTTCTAACCTAAATAGAGCATGAATTCATGATGATTTAAGTTATACAAACTCAGAATGTATGTGTTTATGACTTTACAAACTTAGATCATAGTATGCATCTACACATTTTGTCCAAAGAAATTGAAATCAAAATCGTTTTCATGGAACTATTTCTCAGATACTTTTACACATGGATTTGTAAAGAAAATCATAGTTAAACGCTTCAATTTGAAAGTTTAATATCGTAGAACATTGCTGACCTTGAAAGAAACTTTTTTGAAAGAAACTTGGTGACTTCAACACTCTATTTCTTGGCCTTTGATCAGTTGGAAATGAAGCTTTGAAATGGTTGTTTTCTTGAGTCTTTGAGAGAAAATAAGAATGTGTGTCTAGGTCTTTCTTTGGGTTGCATAGAGAGAGGAAGAGAGTGTGAGAGACATAGAGAGGGAAGAGAGAGAATTAAATAAGGCTGAGCATAGCTCTAAGTCAGAGAAGAGATGCAAAATGTTCAAGTGTCTTTCACTGGAACAGATTATATGAGAAGGAAGAGACAGATGTAAAGAGTGGTTTTTCTCCAAAAATGTGTTCTGCACATGGTTTTCAAAGTGTGAAGTTCAAGATGGTTGGTTTCAAGTAGAGGAGTTTCAAAAGCTGGGATCTGAATTCCTAAGACTGAAATTTCATGTGATATTGTCTCTCAAAGGAGGTTTAGGAACCTGATGGGAATTTGGCAATTTGTTATTTAGCAGAAATCTTATTTTTAGGGAATAAAAATAAAATACCAAAATTGTTTTAAAAAGTTAGAAAATGCTAATATTTTGGATAAATCAAGAAAATTATTAAAGAGGCAATTTAATTAAGAAAATGTCACAAAATGGCTAAATCAAACTTGAATTGTAATTAGGCACACTAATTCACCAATTTGTACACTAATCATGTTTAATTAATTTTTGAACATTACAGTGTCCCATGTGAGGAGGTAGTGTATGATTCTGAGCTTGAAAAGTCTAATAAAGATGAGGAGTATATGCCAAGGAATGATGTAGAGATTACAAGGAATTGGCCTGGTTTTGAGGATGATGCACAAAATGAAGATTATGGTGAAGGAATAAAAAGTAATGATAATCCTTTTGAAATTGTTACTATGCTAGCCTTGATGATGAAGAGGGAAAACGGGAAGAGTGGGTAACATGAGTATAATGAGACAATTGACATTTGTGAGCCCAAGTTCACACTAGGCTTGATTTTCCCATTATAGAGGCTTTAAAGAAGTGCATAAGGGAGTACGAAATTCATAAGCATAGAAATATTAAGCTGGTGAAGAATGAAAAAACAAAGATAAGGGCAAAATGTGAGAATGATTGCCTTTGGATGGTCTATGTTGCAGTTCAAAAAGATGGGACTTTTTACAAAGTGCAGACATTTAATGAGACACATGCTTATGGTTTAAGCTTCTTAACCAACAATTTTTCCACTAAATGGTTGGTCAACAGGTATCTCAGCCAATTTAGGGCCGATCCATATAATTGAGGGCTCAATTAAGGAACAATATAACTCACTATGGGATTCTTGTGAGGAGTTTATCACCTCCAACCCAGGTTCAACAGTGAAGATGATGTGTGATTCTTAGATTGAAGGCATAACTAAGTTTGTCAAAATTTATATATGTTTAGAAGCTTGTAAGAAAGGATTCTTGGGCGGGTGGAGACTGTTGATTGGTCATGATGGGTGCTTCATCAAGGGTTATCACAAGGGTTAATTGCTTGCTGTAGTTAGGATAGATGCTTGTAAGAAAAGATTGTAGACCATTGATTGGTCTTGATGTGGACTATTTTGTTGAGTATTACAGAGATTGGAAATTTCAAGTTATATACTTCTCTACACATATAGTAATTAATGTTTCACATGTTTAATATTTATGCTGAAATTGGAAATAATTAAAACTACATTTGAATATTGTTTTAGGTTTAGTGCAGGGGCTCCAAGCAATATGTGGTGGACTTAAGGGCCAAACATTATGCCTATAGAAGATGGAATCTATGTGGCATCCTTTGCCTTCATGCAATTGCAATATCCATATTCTCAATACTGCAAGTATATTTCCTATATTGTTATAAACTTCCACATACTTCTATACATATTTATATTCTCTATATAGTATAATTCTAATACTGCTTAACTTTATGCAGTATAATTTTTATGCTGTTTAACTTTTGTTGTATAATCTTTATACTGTATTATTCTAATACTGCATAAGTTTTGTACAACTTAATTTCCATATTTTCCATGCAATAATTTTCTTAAACTACATTTCCAATTCAAAATCAGTTGCAACACATTTTGTAATAATTAAGCTTTCTAGCTTATCTTCCCTTGCTCGTCGACTAATTCTTAGCTTCATATCACACATACTTTGTTTAAGGTTATGGTATGATTTTTATTCTTAAATCTTATATTTACTCTAATGAAATTTGTCACAAAAATCATATTCAAACAATAATCCTCATGACATGTATATTTCCTAACATAATTCTTAAAAATTGCACGTATAATGTATTAAAAATGTTTTCACGATTGTTTTACACAGATTGGTGTTGCAACCTAAGTTTTTGACTTCTTTTCCTTCCTAATGGCTTTCCACTTTCATGTTCACCTTACAAGTGAGTAGAAACAAAATATTTAGAGGGGAAGTTGAATAAAATTGTATTGAAATGCATTCTAAAATTAATTAAAATAAATAAATAAAACTAGAAATAAGAAAATAGAGTCAAACAAAATAAAAATAACTAAAATTAAATAAAATAGATAAAATCAAATTGAATCTCAAGAACAAGGCCAATTTAACTATATAAAGGAGGTACAATAACTCTATTTTTATAGAGTTATTACACCCATAAATTTAATATTTTGCTTGTTTTCAAGCAAAAGAAAAAGAAAGAGAAACATAAAAAACTATAACATAAAAATAAAAGAAAGGAAATTCTCAAGGACTAAGCACTTTAATAAAGACATAAAAGAGGTAAGATAACGCTATTTTCATAAAGTTATCATGTTTCTAAACTTAAGATTTTGCTTGTCCTCAAGCAAAATAAAAGAAAAGAAACAAAAATAAAAATTAAAAAGTTAAAAAATAGTGGCAAATTATGCAAAATTGATGATTTTTGTGGATTCTCCAAAGATTGACTAAAGAGCATAACTTAGAGAAAAATACAAATGTTGACTAAGCTTTGGGATTAATCTTAGAGTATGCTCCATTTCTAATTGGATTCTACAAGCGTGTGTTGTGTAGCCTTTTCAGTTTTTGTTACATGCAATTTGAATAAGCTTTTGCAAATATGAAATCAACTAGAATCTCAAAGAAAATAAATAAGTCCTATAGGTTTGCTTTTCATGTCTCGCTCCATTAATGTAGACTAACACAACCTTAAGGATCCTTAGGACTTCAATAAACTTGTAATAAATGTCTTAGGTGAGGGCTAGGATAAAGGAAAATTTGTGGATCAAATCACATCCTAAGCATATAAATCTTCTAGAGCCTTTGAAGAGCTCAATTTCATTCTTCAAGTGATACCCCCAAACTTTCTTGAAACTTTCTCTTATCATCCACTTTATTTCCTCGTTTTTGTTTTGTTTTGTTTTGTTCTTTCCTTTTTGCTACTACACCTCCAAACTTTTTCTTTTTTGTATTAACTTTTTTTGCTCTTTTTTTCAAACATAAAGACATAACACAAAAAGAAACTTTCTAAACTCCACCCTTCTTCCCATAACTTAGTATAGCTCATAAATAATTCCTAAAAAGATCAACATGTTTAGAATAGGTAAATGAGTGAAATTTTTTTAAATAGCTAAGCTAAAAATGTGGCTAACAAAGAAAAAATAATGTAGGCTCAAAGAGGTATGCTATAGATGCAAGTATGTCAAGGTAAGCTGAAAAAGGCTTAAACGGTTCAACAATAACCCAAGTCATTTCTTTAATGAAGGTCTGGGATTTCTCCTTGAGATAAAATTAAGCAAATTCTAGGACTTGTGAGATTAACGAAAATCATAAATGCATATAACATTCTCCAAAAATGTATGAAACTCAAAGATCAAGGTATTGTACTCAATATGGAACAATCACTATGAAAAGAACTAATTCAAGAGTTCAACACAAAACTAGATATATTCATATTTTTCCACAAACCATGCACAATTTTTAACCAAAGGTTTCATCATTGGTCTAGGAAAAAACATCAAAGAAAGTACAAAAAGCTCTAATAATTCTAAACTCTTTAATTTTTCAAATTCTTTTAAAGCAAAAAAAAAAAAAAAAACAAAGGTTTAAATATCTCCCCAAACTCAATATGTACAATACTTTTAAGCGTATAAGAAAGCACAAAAAATAGAAAAGTTTAAGGAAAACTCGTCTTCTTGATGCTCAATAGTGCTTAGGCATGGCAGCTTGATGTCCATGAAACTCATTAAGTAACTCCCATGGCTCCAACTAGCTCTTCCAGATGCATCTACAAAAAAAAAAAAAAAAAAAAAAAAAGAGTAAAAGAGAGTAAAAATTAAAACAAAAATCTAAAATTCAAAGCAAGAAAAAAGTTTGGATAACTTGCGTTGGCTCCCAAGAAGTGCTTGACTTAAAGTTGCCGACTTGACTTTTGGAGAAACGCTTGTCAAAGAGCAGCTTCCGTGTATAGCAACTGTCATATAACACCACATATGAGTCTTGTGATGTGATGCTCTTTGATAAGTGCATAATTTGATATTATTTTCTAATCAATTTTCCTATTTTTTTGTTTTATTCTTGAGTAATTTATGTTCATCTTATGATTTTGTATCTTGTAGGTGTTTCAAGATAGAGAGATGAAAATTTGATGAAAATTGAAGATTTGAAGTCCAAAAATTACATTTTAATCAATTTAGAAGTTGATTGGGGACCAAAGTTGTATTTTTGGGAATTTCAAGGATCAAAGCAGCATTTTGGAGCAACATAAGTCTCGCCCCCATGCTAAAAGCCCTAGTAGCCACATCCTAGCACAAAGAGCAGGCGAGATTGTGAGATGGAAACCATGCAACTATGCTAAATCCCTACAAGCATGTAGCCGTAAGCCACAAATGTCACCTCCACATGCAGGAAGAAAGTGTGTAGCCTAATGCCCACTAGACCGTGCGGCAGTGTGTGGTAATCCCTGCCCCCACATGCACCCAGCCTATTCGTGAAAGGATGAATTCCACGTGCACCTGTAAGAATCAAGCTCTGCCCCCATGCGATTTGGTCATTTGGCTCCATTTTCGACCTAAATTGAGCCCAAAGTTACCCTTTTCATCACCCAAAACAAAACCTATAAATGCCTCACTTAGACACAAGTTTAGGTCAGTTTTTCACATATTTTTCCAACTGCCTTTTGGAGAGAATAAATAGATGGGAAAGGAGAAGACTCCTCGTGGTGCTTAAACAATTTCGTCCCTATGGAGATTTCTTCAAGATCCTTAACAAGAGTTTTTCTATTTCTTTCTTGTCTTTGAACTCCAACTATGTTTTTTTTTTCTCCTTGTTTAATTTTATATATATGCTAGGCTAATTTTATTTTGTGGTTGAGGCTGATTTCAATATCCTAAATATGCATTGTAATTGACTATCTTGAATTATTTCCCAATTTTTAATTGAAACTCTTTATGTTTTTCTACACTTTTCATGTTTATGATTTTTATTTTATTTTGTTTTGGGGTGGCCAACCAAGGATATAGGATAATTATCCATTACTAGGTTAGAATTCTTGATTTATAATTATCTTGATGTTTTAACCATAAGTAGCAAATTGCAGGGTATAGGAGGTTTTCATTTATTATAATGTAAAGTATAACCTAAGTTAAATGAACTGAGCTTGTGTCTTTGTCACTTAGATCAATCTATCTTTCTTTACTTAATGCTTCCGTTAGATTAGTTCTAAAAGAGCCTGTTCTAGGTTGTTTAAGGAAAAAGGGGTTTAATAGTTCGAGTCTCTTATTAAATTTATATAGTAAGGAAAAATTGGGGTAACAGAACTTGTTATTATCTATGCTTGTTAGTTTCAAAGGGAAATTTGGTTAATTCATATAGTTAAGTTGCAATGTATGTTTAGTGGTGGGGAATGATTTCTTGACCAATTGTATTAGGATTGTTTACAATCTAGTGAATTTAATCTTATTTTTATTTATTTATTTATTTATTTTGTTTCTTTATTTTTTATAATTTAATTGATTAATTCAAATCCCTCCTTTTTTATTCAAATAGATAGTTAATTGATTAATTTAATTGTTTACAATCCTCTACAGAAATGACTAGTACTTATTACTATACTAAGATAAACAAGGTAGAAGAACTAGAGTTGAGAATTCCTTTCCTACATCATTCCTTTCAAAGTCCATTATTTCCACTAAAGATAAGATTTGGCTTTTTCATCATCTTTTAGGTCATCAGTACTTAGAGTTCTTAAAGTTATGTTTTTGTCTTTATTCAAAGGTTTAATTCTTGAGAATTTTCATGGTAATGATTATGAACTTGCAAAACATAAATGCGCGTCTCTTCAAATAAGTGACACAAAAACTTTTGTTCCTATCATTCTTATTTATAGTGACATTTAGGGACCATCAACGGTTCCAAATATCTCAAAAGCAAGATGGTTTATGTTGTTTACTAATGATTGTGCTCGTGCAACGTGGATATATCTCATGAAAACTAAGTTGGATGTTAGCACAATTTTTCCCAACTTCAACAACATGGTCAAAACACAATTTGATGTGAGCATTAAAAGATTTCGTTTAGATAATGCAAAGGACTGCTTCAATCAATTTCTCTCTCCTTTTTTTGAAAAACAAGGAATTATTCATAAGTCTTCTTATGTCACTATACCTCAACAAAACAAGTGGCCGAATGAAAGAATGGTCACTTCTTTACTGCCACAAGAGCACTATTGTTCCATAAAAGGGTCCCTAAACAATATTGGGGAGAAGCAGTCCTAATTGCTACTCATCTTATAAATAGACTTCCTACAAAGGTTCTTGCTTTCAAAAGTCCAATGGAAATTCTTACAAAATTCTTTCCTAACTTTAATACTTCCAACAATCTCACTCCTAAACTATTTGGAAGTGTCACCTTTGTCCATGTTCATTCTCAACATCTAGGAAAACTTGATCTACATGCTGTCAAGTGTGTCTTCATTAGGTATTCCTCTGCACAAAAAGGCAGAAGTGTTTTCACCCACCTACAAGAAAAATCTTTGTTTCTACTGATGTTACCTTCGTCAAATCAGAGTTGTACTTCTAAGAGTCCTATCTTCAGGGGGAGAAATTAAGTAAAGATAGAGAAAAAAGACTTGTTTCGCCTTGAGTTTCCTAATCAATCCATGTATGAGCCATCAAATCTGTCGTTCCTATCTAGTCTTTGCCTATTGAGTCTTAATCTGTTCCTGTTGAGGTCCTAACTAAATATGTGTTTGTTGAGCCACCTAAGTGATGTGTAATGGTGCAGGTGAAAGGAAATCAAGACTCTACTAAACCACTGCGTACCTATTCAAGGAGGAAAGTGCCAATTTTTCAAGCTGTGCAAATTCAATCCCCATCTAGTACTCTAGTTCAAAATGACCGTGACCTACCCATTGCCCTAAAAAAAGGAACTATAACCTATATAAAACATCCCTTATACCTATTCATGTCCTATAAAAATCTATCCCAAAACCATAGAGCCTTATTAAGTAGTCTCCACACAATTCTCATTCCGAGAAATCAATCTGAGACATTGGGAAACAAGGAATGGGAGGATGCCATGAAGCTAGAGATGGAGGAGTTAAAGAATAAGACATAGGAGGGAGTTAGTCAAGTTGTTGAAAGGGAAGAAATTGGCGGGATACAAATGGGCTATGAAATATAGGTCTAATGGTTTATATGGAGAGATACATAAGGCAAGGCTACCGATCAAAGAAAATGCATAGACCTATGGCATGGACTACATTGAGATGTTCGCTCCTGTTGTGAGAATGAATATAGTCTGGTCCTCCTATCATTTGCTGCCAATTTCAAGTGGAATTTATATCAGTTTGATGTGAAGAATGCCTTCCTACATGTGGATCTTAAGGAGGTGATTTATATGGAAGTTCCTCCAAGATTTGAATCTCAAGAAGGAACGGTGTGCAAGTTAAAGAAAGCTTTATACAATCTAAAACAATCTCCAAGAGCCTAGTTCGAGAGATTTGCTAGGGTGATGATTACTTTAGGTTATAGACAAATCCAGGGAGATCACGCTTTGTTTGTGAGACATGTAAAGGCAAGGGGAGTAATGGTACTATTGGCATGTGTTGATGATATTATAGTGACTAGCAGTGATATAGAACATATACAGAATTTGGAAAGATGTCTATAGAAAGAATTTGACCTCAAGGAACTTGGGAAGTTAATGTATTTCCTAGTTACTGAAGTGGCTCATTCTAAACAAGGGATCTTCATATCACAACAAAAATATGTGATTAATTTGTTAAAGGAAACTGGAAAACTGGGATCTAAACTAGTTAAGACACCTATTGAGTTTAATCATGGCCTCTATGAAGCTCTGGAAGGCACTATGGTAGACAAGAGTTCTTATCAGTGATTGGTTGCAAAATTGATCCACTTGGCATATACGTGACCAGACATCGCCTCTGCAGTGAGTGTTGTTAACTAGTTTATGCACAATCCTAAAGAGATGCATCTCAAGGCCGTATATAGGATTCTCCAACATCTAAAAGGCAACTCAGAAAGAGGAATTTTGTTCAAGAAGGGAGGAAGTATTACTATAGATGCAGATTATGCTGGATTAGTTGTTGACAGAAGATCAACCTCAGGCTATTCTATCCTTTTAGGAGGTAATTTGTAACTTGGAGAAGCAAGAAGCAAAGCATTAACAAATGATTTTGAGAAATTATGGTTTAGACTCATAATAAGAAATTCTAAGTATCATGGGGAATCTAAATGCTACCAAGGACAAGTGGCTTCCAATGGTTGGTTTTGAGTAGCCAGAGAGATTGGGTTAAGTAGAGTATAACCTTGGGGACAGGCCTCTAAACTTCAATCAGGGGGCTCCATAACGTAGGCATTGGCTGAGGCATTGTAAGTATGTTAAAGTATATGATATATATACAGGGTTAGGAATGGGGAATTTAACTATAATTGTCTCACCTTTTTCTTAATCATTTTACTATATTTGCAGAATTTTGATATCCAATTATTTTCTTGCTCACCTTATTGCTTATTTAAATACCATAATTGTTTTGATGTGCTAGAGTTTGTTCAAATGTTTTCCAACTAGGAATTTCGCTCATTTTTGTGTTTTTGAGTCAACCCCCTTCTAGGAAATGCAAAGAGTGGTGCTAAGCGAGCACCAAGACGGTGTTGACAAGTCGTCGGTATATATACCATGATATTTTCAGTTAGGTTCATGACATTTGTTAGGTTTCTAAGACGGTTTGTACCAATGCAACTATATTGTCTTTCCCTATCTTAATTTAACTGTATATGTGAAATGACTATATGGCTTAACACTGTCTCTATGATGTATTTTGATAAAATTTGAGAACTTGTGGGCCACTATGAGAATTAAATTTTAGAGATTCTAAAGTTTTCTTTGAGATAGTTATTTCATTTCAACTCATATTCCTTGTTTTAAAATTTGAGTTTTGTAGTCTATTTTTGAATGATCCATACCTATAAAATAAATAAATAAAAAAAAATTTGACTTTATAAACAACATGTGCAATTTGTATAGACAATGGTTGTTCACATGAATAAGTAGGAGTTAAAATAAAACACCATTATCTATTCTTTTATTATTTGGGGATTGGTTTAGGAAAATAATTAAGATATGTTTAATTAATTTTATTTCTAATTTGATTTTGAGTTTTAAAATTTTACTTAAATTATTTTCTTAAACTAATCTTACACGTCATGCCTTATTTTTGGGTCATGATAGATCTGGTATCAGAGCAAGGCTTTATATTCATTGGAATTGAGCTGTGCAAGTTTTCTTTCACTTTTGGAGTTAAAAAAAGAGTTTTGTTTGTTCTAATGTTGTTTTGCCTAAAGGTTTTGAAATTATTGTTTTGTTTAAATGGTTTTCATTAATGGGATATTTGTCGTGCCAATGCTAGTTGGGTATACTATACAATAAAGTTAAGAGTCCATTGTGTGACAACATTTACAAGATCTAGATGTCAACTTGATATAAGGCCTTAAGGATGAAGTTCCCTTTATGTAGATGAATAAAATGGGTATTATATAGATAACTCATAGTTTCGCCACGATTTATATTTTTATTATAGTTGAGGGACCTTGTATCTTTTAAGTTGAAATTTTGAGAAAATTACAACTTGGCCTAGCAGATGAAGATCTAATTTAGGAATTCCATTTGTATGCCACAACATTTAATTTCCAGAAACCCGATTAGTTGTTATGTATATTAATAAGTGGTTTTGTGGCTTCCTTTAGGGAATTATTAATAAGAACATTGAGGTTACACATTCTCGATGCATTCTCGTATATATACCTCAATTATAAGTTTCTCATGGAAGATTTGAGATTATAATTAATAAGTTTTGTGTTTTAAGTCACAATCTTGAATCATGGTGCTATATGAACCGGTGGAATATTCAAGTTTAGTTTTTCAAAAATCTATATAGTGTATGTGACTACTATAAGTGTGTGAGGATTAATGGATAGATGAAAATGATATATTGCACGTTCAATTTAAGAACGAATCATTTGTCCTTTAACACACTGAAGAGTAGTATAATGGTGGCTATAAAAAAAGAAAAAAAAATATAGAGGGATTTTTCTAATATCCTATGCGCGTAATAGCCTTAGGAAATATGACATGATTGCCAATTTTTTTTAAAAAAATTTTTGGGAGGTATCTATGAAGAGAATAATTTTAAAGGGCCAAATTAAGGGAATGTTATTCATCTATATTTTTGCAAGATAAATTATCGTAGGAGAAATAGTCTCTTGAGGTAGGTTGTCAATTCGTGACTCCATCAAGTTGGAATTGTTCTCCTAATTATGGTTGTTCCTTGAATAATTCAAATCCTAATAATTGTACTTTTCCATATCTTCCAACATATAGAGGCTTCATCGACGGATAATTGGAAGAGATTGGTGGTACTATTTCCATATTCCACCGTATTTCTTTTTATGTCGCTCCAGCCATTCAGGAAAATATGAAGTTGACCCTCCTTTGACAAACCATGATATGGAAACCTTGAAAGCAATTCATTGTATCTCCACTAAGCATTATAAAATAGTTCCAAATCTTGCTGAACAAACTTCAAAAGGACTTGTTGATGAAGCATCTCCAAGTACCTAAAACAAAGACAGTAAAACAAAGATTAAAGACAAGAAAAATAGAACAAAAGCAAATAAAATATCCAAATTAAGAGCTAATTGGTATCAATATTTAATCAAAATTAAACTAACAATCCCCGACAACAACACCAAAAACTTGTTACATTGAAAATTGGCAAGTACACGGGTTGCTACAAGTAATATAATGAGTGAGTAAGTTATTGTTCCTATGAGGATTGTGTTTAATTTTAGATAAGTACCAAAATAAAATTAACTCTAAAATTATTAAGATTACCGAAGTTAAAATAAAATAAGATAAAATGAAATAAATTAAAATGAAAACTAAAAACCAAAGTGAAAAAGAAAAGAAAAGCTCTAGAGGAATGACTACACTTTACTATTCTTATGTTTATCTAATTTAGTTAATTAGTTTCATTCAATTTATTAATCAAGGCTCTAATCTCACTTCAATAGCTCTCCTGAGCATCAAATCAGATAATATACATAAATATTTAAAGCGATATCCCTATCTACTAAAATGTATACACACTTATTAAGTCAAGCCTCACAGATGATTACCCAAGTATTATCGGCCTCTTGAATGCAACAGCACTTGGGTTGTGTTACTTAAATCTAATATATGAAATTCTCTCTCCTAAGCATCGATTTCACATATCTAAATCATCCAATTTAGTGATTAACTAAATTAGAAGCATTAAGCATAGAGCACACAAATGAATTAAAAGGAAATTTCATCAACAATAAATTAGATATTCAAAACATAATGCAAGCTAACCTACCTATTGAAACAACATCATTAATAGCCCGTCATCAACAAAATTCAAAAGAGGTTACACATCATTAAAACAACAAAAACTAAAAGAGAATAAAGATTAGAATAAACTCTTATGGAGAAGACCCAAATCGCTTCTCCTCCTTCGCCTTTTGGGCCTCAAAAAATGGCCTCCTCTTGAATTTGTTGAAAATGAATTGCCAAGATTAAAAACTAAATCTAAAACTAAAAATAAAAACTAACACTAATTTAATTTATTTACAAAGTGGAGGAGTTCTTCTCAAGATAGAAACCAAGAATAGCCCAAATGGCTCTCTTTCTCCTTCTAATTATATATCCACCTCTTTCCTCATAAGTCTTCCAAGAAAAACCTAGCATTTTATAGGTCTCCTTTTTTAGGTTTGTGCTCTACACCATCAAGTCTGACACGTGTTTTAGGGGTGCTGCATGTCGCACGGTAGTAGAAGTATCCACATTGCACCCCCAAAACACAGAGTTGAGAAGTCTAAGAATGACCCTCTAGTGTTGCAAAGCCAAAACATGCTGGGTTTGGCCTGCAGTCGAAGATTGCGAGCTGCAGCGCCCAGCCTCTACCCTGGGTGCATAGATTGGTGCTACAGCCTAAGTTTTTGGCTTCTTTTCACTCCCAATGGCTTTCTACTCTTAAACTCACCCACACAAATGAGTAGAAATAAAATATTTAGAAGGGAATCTAAATAAAAATAAATTTAAATGTATTCTAAAATTAATTAAAATAAACAAATAAAACTAGAAATAAAAAAAGAATCAAATAAAATAAAATAACTAAAATTAAGCTAAAGATCATTAAAAATAAAATAAAATCTCAAGAACAGGGCCAATTTAAATGCAGAAAAGAGGTAAAATAACTCTATTTTCATAAAGTTATCAATTTATTCAGTATAGATTTAGGAATCTAATCCTATCTATTGTAGTTTAGAAGCATAGTGAATAAAGTAGTTAGAAGTGTTAATATTACAAAATGGAATTCATTCTTTATTTAATTAGAAGCAAATAAATAACTCTCTTAAGTATTGATTTGGATTTTGAATATATGAGTGCTCAATTTATGATTAAGTTTGTGAATTTTTTATTCATTAGAAAATCATTAGCACTCAATGATAAAAAAGTAATGAAAGAGACTAATAGATTTTGCTTAGCTCTAATTATAAATTTTTTATGGGGTTCAATTTACGTGCAATGACTATATCATATAGACGGCTCTAAAAATATGAGTAATTATAGCTATAATTTCAAGAGTGTACTTTTAAGCTTTTAGTAGAATAATATTGAAATTAATAAAAGAGTAATATATTAACTAAAGAGCTAAATATATATAATTATTTTATTAGAGCTTGAAATTATGGATTTATTTGTCCTCCGCCATCTTTGTAAACATTGTTTAAACAATTGAAATTATTGGTTTAATTATTAATTTAAAATTATATAATTCTAAATTAAATATTACTCAAAATAAATTAATTTAGAATTAATTCATAATTACTAATATAATGAGATTTTTTAATGATAAATAAGTAAAAAATTAATTTTGAAAGACATACAATAGGTGGGTCTTGACACATACTGTGAGAAGGTAGGTTTTTTTTTTTCTTTTCTTTTTTTGTAGTCTAAGACTTGTTCTCCAAGTTTCCTCTTCTATAAGTTTCTGACTTTGATGAATGTGATTTAATTCAAGATTGAAAATCTAAATTTTGAAACAAATCAGACTAGGTAACAAGCTAAATTTTTTCTCTCACCTTCCCCTCATTGGCGCGACTCCTAGATTAAGTATCTGTGTGACACATGTAGCAGAGATAAAGAAAGGAAAACTTCTCTCTTTTATTTTAAATATGCGATATTTAAAATTAAAATAAAGAAAGCTTTCATAATTAATTAGGCATGTCATTCTCTATATGTAGAGACTTCTTTTATTTATTTTACACACAATTGAGAGTCTTGGTTAGACTGTAAAAACTATGTCAGACATCCTAGAAATAGGCGTGTAGAGAGAGAAATAAAGAAAATAAGTGTCCTTCCATTCTCAGTTCTGCTTTGCTCATGTGTTGAGATTAGTGGTAGAGAAAAGTAAACGAGTGATCTCTAAAAACCTTAATTTGTTTCTACGTCCACACATACGTCCGATCGGTGCTAAGGACTAGGAGAAAAAGATGATAGTTTTGCTTAGAGGACATTTTATGATAGAAGATATCCTGCCTTGTCGCTTCTATTGGATAAGTACAAATAGTATATATATATTTATTAAGAAATAAATTAATACACTCCACGGCGTTGATTTACAAAAGTTTTATAAAATTTTTGTTATATACGTTATGCATCTTTATCATATTTCTGTATATTTTCTTTAATATCATTTTAAAAAATCAATATAAAAAACACAGTTGAAACTATAAAATATAGTTCAAACGAAATTTTGCTAGAGTATTTTTTTTACAAAAATTGAATTAAAAGTTAATTGAAACTATATTTAAAGTTCTAACAACGTTTTTGAGTGCTGTAGAACTATTATTGTTTGCCTATTATGACATAGGATGATGTTGAGATTGATGGTGCTCTTAAAGCATCATCGTATATTTGTACAACAGTAACAAAATCATGATCTTTTCCTTCATTTGTACTGGTGAGTCCTAATTTAACCCTAAGCACTCTTGTGCTGTCGTATATCAACTATAAACGCTCTGGATTAAGTTAGATAACCCGTGCACACGCAAGATAATAATTATTTAGTCCCCCTTTTGGTGTTCCGGTATTCTAGAACATTATTAGTTGGATGGAGATTCCCTATCATATGTTCTCGAGGATTCAAAAACAACTAAAGATTCTAAGATGCGTGCCTAGGTAGGTGCCGATCATTATAAACTATATACTTATATCTTTATTTTTGACTACTTCTTAATTTGTTTTTTTTTTAGAAACTTTAAATCTATTATTTGAATTTAAAGAACTTGTTTCAGTTTTATCCATGTGTATAAAAAAATTAAGCAAAACGATATAATTACCTTTAAACAAATATGAAAAATATCTTATAGATTTAAAAACATAAAAAAATCTTAAAACGAAACATCAAATTTCAAAAAAAAAAAAATCTTAAGCTTTAAGGCCTTTAAATGTTAAAATAATTTTTAAAAATTATTTTGAAGAAGAAAGTTATATTTTGGAAATGAAATCGATCAAACAAGGGTATCTTTATATTTTTCTTTTTGTCAAAAAAGTCTACGATGGACAAAATTAAAACACCTTTTTTAAATTTAAAAAATAATTTTATATTTTTTAAAATAAAAAGATAAATTGAGAAATAATTACAACTAAGAAATATAGTTATGTAATTAACTATATCGATCATTTTGTTTATTAAGTATTTACTAATCTTAAGTTAATAAACTCATTTTTCACTCTTACAAATTTTCCTTTAAAATTTAAAATATTAATAAACGATTGTAATAAATATATTTGCTATGATAGAGATTCAAAACTAGGCTATGGCTATATTATGCCTCTTCTCTTAGAAAATTTTGAGAAACATCACAAAATCATATCACCTTTTAACTTTATGCATAGATCTTGAAACATTGTTATTGTACGGCCTAAATAGTCTAGTTAAAGTCAACAAATCAAGACATATATTCAATCAGGAAAAAATTGTGTCATAAAGTCTAAGATGTATAAAAATTATGGCATGCTACCTAAATATATCTTTTTTGCTTTTTTGCTGAGTCTTGTTTTGTCGCAGTAGCATGCTGTACTATTGCAAGTAGTGCCACTCGCTGGCAGTATCACAACACGCTTCTTTAGTTATCACAAGTTACCATCGGTAGAACGATAGACTACCACTCACTAGCATTGAGGCCGGTGGACCTACGTGGGAAACCTGATACGACCCCTCGAATGGATATTTTGAGATTGACCACGAATGGGTATTTTTAATATTTTATATTTGTTAGCGTCGCATTTTCTACGAGAGCCTTTTTCTTTTTCTTTTTTTTTGAAAAAAAAAAATCATAAATTGTGGTTTTGGCATTCGAATAAAGTCCGCCCAAACCAGTTGACACGGTACGAGCCACTTTTTTTTTTTTTTTTACTTTTTCTTTTTTAGGGATTTCTTTTAAACTTCTTAATTCAAAGATTGAAGTGCAAAATTCTATTAAAATCTATTAACAATGTGTATGATAATCTTAGTTTTGACCAAAACTTTTGGTTATTACAATACAAAACCTTTTTTTATAATTAGAGTGTGAAGTTCTCACATCCTGTAGTGTCAAAAAAATGATCTCTCATATATTTTGGTATATATGGTTCAAACTATACTTCTTAGATACTCTATAAAATATAGAGCATATTTAAGTAAAGTAATATTGAGGAATATTGTTAAGAATTAGAAATGCTAATTACACATAACTGAGAGCAAATAAAAGTGTAGAAAGGAAAAAGGGGCAAAAAAGAACAAACAAGTTTATAGTGATTTACCATTAATGTAAAAGCTATGTTCACTTTTAACTATTACAAAAAATTGATATGATAGAGAAGAAGTTTATAAGAAAAAATCATATATTACTCAACTTTCAATGTTTTTTCTCTAATCTATCGAACAATTCTAAACTTTCATCCACCCCTTTTATACGCAAGAAAACTAGAGCAACTAAATTTTACAATTATATCCAAACTATCCTCAATGAAATTCTGGCAGAGCAACAATTCGTCATGCTGAAAAAATAGACTTCATAACTTAACAAAAGTTATTTGAAATAATATTTTCTCTGTTAGTAGATAATTGAGTGAAAATATCATTCATTATAACCTCATGACGGGCATAAAAAATATATATATTTTTTGAATTTCTATAGTGAGGGACCATTTTTATCCCTCACCAGTGGAGTACAATACAACGGTAATATATAGTTGTTAGATTTGGATCAATGGTTAGAAAAGAGTGCACCAAATTATAATAAGACCAATCACCTATAATTTAATATCTAATAAAAAATGATATAACGTGTCTTTTTCCTCCTCTTGCCCACCGTCAGACCCAAACCTGACAAGCCTAGCCACGTCATTTCTAGCAATCAGCGAGTCCAGTACCATCACACCAAACTCTAATGGGATTTGAGAAATGCTAGCCAGCCACCGTGGCTCTGTCTTTGTCCTAGACTCAGATGGCTTAAGCTTTAACGGGCACAGCCTTGTCAACACCAACCGTCATGAGGCCAACTCTCCCCCGCTTCTAGCTCTAGCCGGCGAAATTGCTTACATATCCATTTTGTTTTGCTAAAAATGGATGTGATTTATAAGTCAATAAACATTATTCCATCACGAACAACAAAAAAAAAAAGGTCTTGAACTCAGAGATAAAGGGATGGCAGTGGAATCACTGGCGAAGGCCGTCAAAGATGTTGGAGAGTTTGGTCCCCATTTTGGATTTGCATCCGCATATGATGGAGGCGTGGTCCTCTAGAAATGTCAGAGAAGAAGGAATGCTATCGGAGGAAGGGTGAGATCGTGCCGGCGCCATCGTTGGAGGGGCTCCTGGAGGTGGAAGAGATGGGAGCCTCTTTTCCTCAGTTCTTTTCTTTATTATTTTTTGAATATATTAGTCATTTCCAACAATCAAGACTATTTTCTAACTTGTGAGCTCATTTCATAACATCCATCTGATTCTTCATTGTGCACAGTACTAGTGGGAGATGAAAAAACCCCAGCTATTGGCTTTTCCCTTTTATTTTTATTTTTTATTTTTTATTTTTTAATTTTTGACAAATTTGTTGCCAGTTTACACCGTTACACCTAATAACTTTCTCAACGCACCGCGCGTTTGAAAGATCCCCAATTTACGACAAAACATAGCCAGTCCCAGTCACCGGTTCCAACTTCCCAACGGAGAAAAATCAAACTTGAAAAAAATACAGCAACTTCAAAAGGGAAGTTTCCTATTTGAGGAGGAAAATAACAGAACAAAAGAAAAGTAAAGTTGAGAAAAGATATAAAGTGATTCCACATCGTCGGGCGCAAATGGTGCTATGTATAAAAATAATAATAATTATTTGAACTAAACAATATAGTTTTGGTCATACTTTCATATTTTGCATTGTCGCAATCACATTTGTTCCATTTGAGCTTTGTCAATGGTGTAAATTGAGCATGGGCGGCCACACAATGTACAATTCGACAATTCAACAGCACTCATCGTGTATTAGTGCTTGATCTTTGACCAAAAACGACAGCAAATTAGAAAAGCATATTTCGCTTTCATATTTTCCAAGTGGCTCCTGCTTTCGGCATCGCGTGGTACTCCTTGGACTGTCTAACCGGGTCTACATTTGCCTCAAAATTCACTAAAAACGACACAGATTCGGTCACCAACCACGTAATATTATGTGAGGATCCATATACATCTTGATGAGATCGTGTGGTATGACATGTGATAAATGTCTCTTATTTGGACCACATGGCACTGCGCTATTATAATTGCATGCCATCAAATAACATGACATGTAATTTCCACTAAATTTTATTGACAAAATGATTAACTTTTTTTAAAATGATTAATGCACCCCACGAAAGTCAAGTCATATGTTAAATCAGATTCTACGTACTTGCATTATATACGTTGATGTGAAATTAATTGCAACCGTTCTTATACTTGATTGGAACAAGAAATTTAAATATGAATCTATAGCAATCTCAACAAAGAAATAAGAATTTTTTTTATAAGGCATGCTATATACTACTAAAGTCCCGTTTTAAAATGGTATAAAATAAGCTATTTTTGGTTGATTAAGTTCAAAAATCACTTTGCAGTCAATTTGAATGGACAAACTATTTAGGCTTTTGACTTTTATAAGTACTTTTAGACTAGTCATTATTTTAGTGCTTACGAAAAAAATGCTTAAAAAAATCTTTTTTATTTACCTTTTTAACCTTATATTTATAAATAATAAATTACAAATTCTATTTGTATTTTTATATTACATTACATTTTATAATAATAAAAGCTTTTGATTTATTTAGCCTCACGATTCAAAAACACTTCTGAAATCAAAAAGCGTTTTTCATGCACTCCATAAATACTAATTAAAAAGCTTTAGCTTATGTTTTTTTTTTCTTCTACACCTTTAAAGTAAAATTACAAACAATCCAAAAAGGCCCTAAATGCTAAATAAGAAATTTGATATATAGACGATTATTTCTTTTATTGTTATGCAACAAGTACAATCCATGATAGACAATTAAATAACATATAAATTATAAATGGTATACTACATGACGATAAAAAATAGCCTTGTACTAAATTAATATGATATTTCTAAGCACTTTATATGATGTGTCGACTTATAAATAAGAAATGGTGACCATTTCTTTCTTAAAAAAGAAAAGAAAAGAAAAGAAAAGCACGTTATAATATGCTGTGTTATCTTGTAAATAAAAAATATGTTCATTCGTATTTATGTTGTAACTTATGTTTCGCTAATTAATTTTATGTAGCAAGATCAAGGATCGTTAAATTTGATGGCAATATCCTAAATTGCAATCTAATGATTTGTCGTTAAAAAAAAAAAAGAAAAGAAAAAGAAGAGTTTTGCCCAAAAGTCAAAGGTGGAACATTGTATTCAACGTTACGAAGGAAAGCTAGAGGGAGAAGCGGACTAAAAAGGTAATTGGTGGTTGGCATGTGAAGGATCTCTGTATTGGTGACCAATTAGTACCACAGATATCATTCTCTTTCCAGATATGAAATATTCATATATAAATTTTGAACGCAAATCTTGGGATTTCTTATTTCTAAAAGGAAAATGCGTTATGGAATTCCCTTACATACATCCACATATATATATATATATATATATATATGCATGACCCATAAAACTCCTTCTATCTCTCTTCCCTTGTTTATATATAGAGAGAATTATATATCGATCTCCTTCGGTCACCGCTGTATATATATATATATCTTTGTGTGTATTATATAAAACATCTATATGCAATATGTATACATGCATCACCTAGCCCCGCTTCCTCTCTATTCTTGATATCTTCATTGAGATCTAATGAATCCATTTCTAATTAACTGGGGGAAGGTAAGCAAGCTATGAAGCTAATATAGAAGGTAAAATTTACTATCTTGTTATGCCTGGCTCCCTGTACGCCACAAGCATCAATCAATCTTGCGGAATTCATTGGTTTCTGCTAGTAGCGTGCGAGGAGCCAAGCATAACTCTCTCTCTCTCTCACGCGCGTGCGCACACACATATATATCTTTTCTCTCTCTCTCTCATGAAAACTTTCTTTATAGATAATTTTCCTCTTATTTGTGGGCTTTTAATCTTGAGTCTGAATGAATATTAGGAGATCAATTCCATCATTGTTGTCAATTTATAAGTATTATATTAAACGTCGATTACCATAGATGTTAAATTGCAAAAGTTAATTTTGATCTGTTGAATTCTTTATGCCCTATGGCCTATTCTCAGGCCATACGCATAAAAATTATAATTTCTTTATATGTTCATGTGGTATTTGAGCCATACACGTATGTCTCACGTGTCTATACGATACAGAGACTAGAGAAATGTTAATTTCATTTCATTATCTAGTTAGATTGTTTGTTGTCAAATTCGCATACTCCGTTTTTTGTATTTTATACCTGTGTATAAATAAGCATTATTAATTAAAAATTTCACTATGAATGTGATGCAATGCTGGGTATTGTTAATACAAATTTTATGAGTTTAAATACTTAAGAATTTGTAAATAATATCTATAAAATAAATTTTATATATCACAATTAATTGTAAAATTGTGATATAAACGGATGGATAATTAAGGTATAAATAAGGTATAGAGTCTACCAAAACCTTAAACCAGTGCAAAAGGGGGCACGATGTTGTATAAGTATACTGCTAAGTAAAAACACAGATATAAAAAATGTTATGTTTGGCCTCCAAAAATACATCAAAGGCAAGTAAAATATTTTATACAGTCTACGGATAGGATTTGCACTGATTTTATCATGACAGTGTAAAAAAAATACTATGTGGTGAAAAATTACATAGTGTAAATTTTTTAGGCCCACCAAGTGGACACCCAATTGGATTTCATTGGGCCACCATGCCATGAAAAGTGGCCCAATCCCATTAAGCCACATGGGTAAACCAAAGGATTACTTAGTGAGTCACCATAAAGGATAAGCATGAATTTAATGAGAGTTTAGCCAAAATTTTTCCTCTTCTTCCTCTCACCCACGGCCACCATTGAAGTTCACTCTGAAAATTTTTGAACTTCACATCTTTGCAAAATTATCCCCAATTAAGTTCAAGAAGCAAAGTTCAAGGAATTTAATCAAGTTTTAAGGTAAAAACCTAAACTTTTTTTCAAGGTTTCTTGGTTTTTTCTTGGGTGATGGAAGGAAAGTTAATTTAAAGTATTTTTACATGAAAATAATGTCTAGGAAAAGCTTCAAAGGAGCCTTGGAAGGCTAGAAGCATAAAATGTTATTTGGGTAAGTTTTGATTCTTTAAATTTAAAGTCTAGTGATTTTGTTCTGATTTTTGTTATTTCAAAAAAAGCATGTGCGTTCTTAAGCAAATTCTTGGTTAAATTCCATAAATATATGATTTATGATATGTTGAGGTTGTGAAAATTAAGGGTTGAATGTGCAAAAGGGTAGTTTATGCAAAATTGGTTATTTTTGTAATTCTAATGCTTGTTTTGCAAAAATGGAGATTAGGCATGAAAATAGGTTAGATAATGGAACTGCCTTCATAGGGGTAGATATGCTGTTTAAAAACAGATTTTTACAAAAATGACCCAAGGACTAAATTGCAAGAAAAGTTTCTTTCTCGACGGAATTGAATAATGCCTAAAAACACCCCTGTGCAGTGAGAATTTCAAAAAAGTTAAAATATGAAAGTTGTAGATCTCGACAAAACTGTTCGGTATTAGAGACAGTTTGTTGAAAATCACAACTGTTTGTGAGATTTTAATTTTATAAGAATTTGTTAAAATTGGAAAAAAATTTAAAAGGACAAAAATGTCATTTTTCAAAATGATTTAGGGTATGGTACTTTGAGCAAAAATGATCCTTGGGAAAAATGAAAAATTTTGGTTTAGAGAGATTAATTTCAATCCTGGGAGTAAGATTGTCAAAATTTTCAATTAAGAGAAAAATTTGCAAAGTTCCATTAAAATGGGGCATTGATGTTAAATAAGGAGATCCGACCCACTAGGGTATTATTTTAAATTTAGTACGCAACCATTACCGTTAAGATAGCGAAATTGAGCTCGGGAAGTTAGTAGGCCCACTGAGGGCAAAATCGTCATTTTTCCCTGAGTAAACCGAATCATCCTAAAACGTCCCCAAAGGGAAAAAATGAATGATTAGAAATATTTTTGCCTTTCGTTAGAGACGATAGGGTAGAGTTAGATAGAAGTAAGAAAAAGAGGATTGTCAGAGTTGTATATAGTTATTCAACTCGATTTATTAATTTACGATCGTTTCGTATTGAGACATAGAGGAACTAGTGAAACTTGGCTAATAGCTTTGTAACTGGCCAACAAGATCCTAGTGTATGCCTGTGAGTATACAAAATAAATACCTGTGTGTATATTGATGTATACCTGTAAATATATAGAGTATGTACCTGTGTGTACTATGTCGTATAAGAGTATATATATTCATGTATAACATGTGATTATCACTTCATGCATGGTAAGAAAACCATAATAATTAGACTGGTAAATATATCACCAGAGATTAAGAAAAGTATCATATTGACTATTGACTCAAGAGGAGTTTAAGGATATAGTATGGTCATGATGTCATGTAGACCTATGTGTACAATGGTACGAATACTTAGGCCCTAGCTAAAGATAAGATACAACAATGATAAAGAATGTTTATAAGAAAGCATAATTGGATCATACATTTTCTTCTTGAATGTGCATGTGGGTTGTATTGGGATTTACTGTATTTCATGCTGTAGGTATTTCGACAAGAAGGTTAGAATAATTTCATAGTTGAGCTGACAGAGGGATGAGTAATGCGTAGAATGAGTATGGATACCGCCATAATTTTGTTTCCGTTGTAATATATTTTATGTTATTTTGAAACTAATGTTTAGCAAACAGTATTGTAAAAGAAAGGTTGTTTATATAAATATATGTATATATTTGTATTTCGAAAGTTGTTAAAATCAATACATGTAAAATATTTATTTAAAAAAAAATTTCTTAAGTTTTTTTTCTATATGTAAGTAAAAAAAATATTTACCGCAGCCTGAAAAAGACAGGTTGTAACATCCAATAGGAAAAAGCACGAGTGGAAAACATGTTTTCTGGTGTCATAATGCCAGAAGGTTGATACTTTCAAAGCTTTCATTTCGCCATCAGAAAAAAGAGCTGGTGATTTATGCGAAGAATTTTGTATCACAAGGAACCCGTTAATGTAGAGTCAGGGACCACAATATATATATATATATATTTATATGACTCTTCTAAGTTATGATCGTTCGATTTTCCCAATTAATAATATTAGTTTTGTACCCAATAAGCAACCCAAAGTGAGCTGCATGTATTATACAGTTCTTTAATGAATTATACGAAAGCTTTTTTTTTTTTTTTAATAATTCCATACAAGAAAAAAACCCTCTTTTTGTCTTTTTTTTTTGTATTTTTTTTAATAAGTAAACTCAACCTTGATATTGACTGAAAAGTGGAATTTGATTTTAGCTCTTAGGATATAGTTTTCTTTCTTTTTTTTTTTTTTTGATAAATTCAAAGATAGTGCGATTGGACAAGAAGTCCTCATAAATAAAAAGATAAAATGGTGTTTGACAGAGTGTTTTAAATTTCAGAATTTTAATTGAAAACAATGCAGAGCTTTTAAACCAAAATGTTATACTATAAAGCTCTCACATAATGCATTTAAACTCTTTTCTCCCAAACACCCTAAATGTAAAGTGTTTTCTCTCAACATGTTCATTTTTGCACACGTTTGATTGCCTCTTTGTCAACACAATGACTATTGTGTTAGTATTTATGCTAACAGATTCTTTACATTTCTTTAAAGATATATGAGTAGAGAACAATAATACTTAATGTTCATGCTTGAAAAAGAATATATTAGATGATGTAAAAGAAAATGTAGAAAATATTTTGATAATGCTCATTGAGAAATAATTTAATGAAGTGAATTTGAGAATGTAGAAGATAAGAAAAAGCAGCAAAAGAAGCACAAAAATAAATTAAAAAAAGAAAAATAAAAGACTAAAATGCAAATAAAAAAGAAAGGAGAACAAAAACACCAAAAAAAAGCAAAAAAAAAATGAAAAATGAAATGAGTCAATAGCATTTTAGTCTGCACATGGAGACTTTTATATATATGTGTTACTAATTTCTTACATTACTATGAAATGAGCATAAAAAAATTTCTCTTATAAGATTTAGTTTTACTCATTTATTGTTATTCTCCTAATAGTTTAGTGAAAAAAGTGAAAGATTAAAAAAAGCTTACGGGTTGAATTGTGAGTTTCAATCAGAACATGCATTTTTTGTTGAATGTGGGTGTGAGAGAGAAAAATATAAGTATGTATAGACAGAAAACGAAATTTTTCTTAAAGAAAAAATTAGTAAAATCATATAAAAATTAATTATGAGGTACTATGAGATAGTAACAGTTAGGAAGACCACATAAAAGGATACTTGAGTAGGAACATATATGAGAGAAAATATTTCAACATGAACAAATTAGAGAAAATAATATTGTAACGACTTGCTTTTTTGGGTTGTTACTTAGCTTGCATAAACATCATTTTTCTATAATTTTGTTCTTAATGTTACTTGCTTGGTAAAAAATACTGGATAAATTTTTTCTTAAACATACTTAAAGATATTCATGAAACTGTTGCGACTTTTTGTTGTAAAAAGAAATTAAGACATGTCTCAAAACTTGACTTTAAAATTATTTAAAATGTTACTTAAAACTTATTAGAAAACATTTACTTTTGTAAAACTTTTGTTAAAACATCTTTTCAAATTTAGAAAAGCTTTTCGTTAAAACAGCGGAAGCCTTTTTTTTTTTAAGCAGCAAAAAACCACCATAGTAGTAACCATACCCAATTTTCACATCTGTCCACCGTAGCATTGAGCTTACCCACCAGTTACATTAGTCTCTTGTAGGACTACCTACAGTACAAAGAAACTTATAATGATCTTTCGTTCAGATTGTTTAAACATAATATCACAAAACATTAAAACATTCATTATAAAACTTTTCTCTTAAAACCTTTCTTATAAAACTTTTTTTCATAAACGATTCTCATAAAACATGTCTTAAATGTTTTTCAAAAAACGTTCCTCATAAAAACATCACCGGAAAGGAATAGAAGCAATATCATAATGTATGATTCTAATTATGCTCTTTTATGAACATCTTATTATCATTTTTTAACTTACTTGAATTTCTTATCATCATTCTTGTCTTTTCTTTATCTTGTGAACTTAAGTGTTTGTACTAATATCATCAATCATGAGATTATAAACATATGCTTTCCTTATAAAAGACTTAAGATCATCAAACAATGAGGTCATAATTTTGACATAACTTTATATACTTCACACAATAAAGTAGCTAATACGACACTTTAATTATCATCTTTAAATTACCTTTTTGTGAACTTTGGTGAGCATATCAAATGCTAAACATACCATATGCTATAACTTGGCATTTAAGCATTAAGCATAGGAAATGTAAACATGTTGTAAAACATGATTTGATCTTTAAAACATTATACATAATAATTGCAAACATGATACATATTTAAAGCATTTGAAATCTATTTTCTTCATATCTGGATAACACTCTAGCATTCCAACTCTATCAATTCCCTTTTATTAGTCAGCATTGTGTCCTATTCAAATGGTAACCAACTAGTAATTAGCTTTCTTATAACTGACCTACTTGATTAATAATACAAATTATACGTAACCGTTCATTCCTTATACTTAACTTCGTTTCTTATCGGGTTACTTTTCCTTTACTTATCTTGAACGTCCCTTGGTTAAACTTCTCGTCTTACTTGATAGTTTTGTTACTTAACGTGTTACGGAGCATTTTCCAACTATGGGAATTTTTCAACTATGATTGTTTTGCTGATTCAAAAGGCTCGGGTCTATATTAGCAGTTTTCTTAAAAAATGTATTTTACCCTTTATAGGTTTTTCGCAAGTCACGTAACTTTACTAGACTTTTCATTTTTGCTTTACCATTTTGATACTTATGGGTTACAAAAAAATTTCTGCTAAGGGACGTTTTCTTAAATCAACTGTTTTGGGTTCCTTTTTGGCCACTTTATAAAAAAAAAACCATTTTGCCCTTGATGGGTTTTAGAAAACTTTCGGATCCCGTTCTAAACAAAACTTATATTTCTTTATTACTTATAACATTATGAAGAACCAAACATCGATTTCATTTTTGTAAAAATCCATTTAGTCAAAACTTTATGGTTTTGACCCTAATACAAAAATCCTGATGTTTTTGCCCTTAATGTTCTTCTTTTTCCTTTCTTGGTAAAAATTTTCGATCCTTTCAAACTTAGAGAACTTGAGGTTACTCACTACCCACAGCAGTATAAGAAACTAACATTCCTTGGTGAAAATTCTCATTTCACATGGTTTTACAGTTTTGGCCTGAAATACAAAAATCTTGACATTTTTGCCCTTGAAACAAAAAGTGATCGCTTGATACCAAAACGTTTAGTTTTTTTGCAAGGATTGAAACTCAAAAAAGTTCCTTAGTCAAATTCAAATCATTTCAAAATGTTTTCCTTTTTACGAAATTTTGTACTTAAAATCTCATAAAATTCATAACGTGAAACCGGTATAGAATTTTCACAAACTATCAACTATTTCTGACCATTTTAATGGGATCTACAACTTTTATGTTTTAACTTTCCTCAAAGTTATTCATCTTAATGGCGTTTCTAAAAATGCAAAACTGAAATCAATGTTTTTTGGCTCGCTTTATTCAGAATTCGAGCTGAATTTCTTCATGAAAGTTGTTCAGCTTAATGTTTTCAATAAATCATCTGTTGAACCCAGAGAATAATTCGACCTCTAAGGGCCTCAAGCATTTAATTTTTTAAAAACTACTTAAACTTTGCATTTTGACAAAGTTTAACAAACTTCTTCATTTATACCTAAAACTTTCATTTTCAATCCTTTAATCTTATTATCATCAACATAACATTCATACTAAACCTGTCATAGCATTTTCTTTTTATGCCACGACTCAAAGTCATTTTATAAAACACTTAGTTTGCTTAAACTCAATGTTTATGACAAAGTTTGTCACAATTTGTCTTTTTAACCTTAAACCATAGTTTTTCATCTTGCCCTCATCATCATCATCCTCTTAATATACCATTTAATTATACTATAGAGTCCTTTATACATGCCATAGTCTAAAAAGATTACAAACCATAATCTTAATTCGTGAAAACAACAAATTTTTCAATACTTGGGTTTAAGAATTTACCAAGGATTTATTCAAGCTTTTGATCCTCCTTTGAGAAGATTAAACCTAGATATACCTTCTTGACATAAAGCATAGCAAAACTTCTATCAAAACCCATCCATAAACCCAAGAAAACCCTTAAAAACCATAAAGTAAATATTGGATTTTCACCTCTGAAATTGCTAATCTTTGCTTCAAAACATTTGAACTTATTTCCTTAGATGATTTGGAGGCTTGGAATCATTAAAACTCAAGAGAGAAAATCATGGGGGAGGGGTGGATTTCTTGAGTGAAAGTGGGAGAATTTTTTGATTAATAAAATAAACTTTTATTTCACTAAGTCCTTCACTTTATAAGACTCATCACAGGGACTTATTTGTAATGAAAAGACCTTGCTCCTCTGCACATATCACAACTAGTTTTCAAGGGGAAAGATGGAGCATTTTTTCATCATAAAAGTGACACATTGGTGGAGATAAATGTGTTTAATTTTCAACCATACAATTAGTCTCATTAAGACACATCACCAAAGACTTGAATGTCATAAAAAAATTTGCTCCAAAACCACACATTACAACTAGTTCTACCTTGGAGAGATGTGGTAATTTTCCTTCCTTTAGGGTGTCACCGTGTAGGCCCCTCTCACTTTTACATAGTCTAGATTTACACTGATAGTATTTTTCCTATACCATTGGTATATTTTCTATACTGTCAATATATTTTCCTATGCAGTTTATGAGGTCCTATAACCTCCTATAATTATTTACATCTACCACATATTATAATTCTTATACTCCTTAACTTTATACAGTCTAAATTTATATTGACCATATTTTTTCTATACCGCCGATATATTTTTTATACAGTTATGAACTTACGCTACATTTTTTCCTTATTTATATCCTCCACAGAGTATAATTCTCATATTGTTTAACTTCATCAATATTATCCTTATATTGTATTATTCTAATACTATAACTTTCTATATTTCTAAACAGTATTTTTTTTAAACTATATTTTTGTCTTACAATTTATTACAATACATTTTACAACAATTAAGCTTTTTAGCTTATTTTCATATCCTTTCATTCTTGTTTAAGACTATGGCATGATTTCTAACCTTAAAAATTCCCATGTTCACTTTCGCACACAATTCAAGCACCAAACTTGGTAGGGACAAAGTTAACATATAAACAAAATACCATGATTTTTTATTGGCCACAAAAATTCCATTTGATATTGAAAACAAGTCACAAATTTCATGACACAAAATCTGCCAGCAATAGTTAGGTAGTGAACAACCCTCAACTCAAATCCGTTTATCACATTATTGATGCTGTAGAAAAATCTACAAAAATTAACACATAAAATAGACACATAAAACTATAACATCTCCAAATATTGGCATCAACAAAAATCAAAGTAGGTTAAAATACACAATTGAATTTGGTAGTAAAATTGATTTTACAAACATAGACAGCAAACACCTTTCAAACTAGCATTTAAGAAAAATATCATGGAAATAATTTTGACCTCAAATTTTTTTGACAATCAATAGACATAATAATATCCTACTACAAAAATTCCCATGACCAAACAAAATCATTTAGACACAATAAAAAGTCAGAGAATCAAGAGGTCCAAAGTTTGCAAGTTCACAGCCATAAAAACCTAGTTTGAAGAAAGTTTAATAACTCACAAAGTATACATGATATTACCATGAAATTTTCTAATTTAATATAACCATGAAAATTTCTGTCAAATTTTGTAAAAATCAAAGCACATTTGCCCCTTGAACAAAAACCATGTTTATATAAGGATATACCAATCAGCAACATTACGACTATGAGGTGTAGAGCACGAACATTTAATATCTCAGCATAGACAATACCAAATGTCACGAAGCTTGGAACACATCACATAGCATATACATGAGAATCATACTAAAATTTTAGAGCAAACGGAGATTTGTGGACAAAGTTATGGGGGTCAGATTATAGAGAAAATACAACGTTACCAATCAACATTAATTAACTATAAGTGGTAGAGACTAAAAATTCCATATCTCAGCATAGAAAACTCCAAATAATGCAAAATTTTGAGGAGTATTACATAACACATACTTAAATATCATATTAAAATTTCAGAGCAAACGGAAATTTGTAGACAAAAATATAGTAGTCGGATTATAAGGTGATCAAAATTTTAGAATCATTGAGAAAGAGTTTCTTACCTCAAAACAATTTCTTCTCAAGCTTCCTTTGGATTCGCCCAAAGAAAACTCAATATTTCTTTCAATTATTTATAAGAGAATTGAGACAGAAAAGGGAAGAAAATGTGAAGAAAGAGAGAAAAGAACTGAGAGATTTTTTTTTTTGAGGCAAAGAGAAAAAGTAGACGTGAAACAAAATGGGAATGGTGTGAAAGTTAAAAAAAATTAGTCTTTTCTATAAGTGACCAGAAAATTTTAAGGAAAAATATATACTTTCACGTGTAGAATAGAGAGAATTAAGGTGGAAGTCAAAACAATTTGTTTCACTTACCATATATCACAATTTCAAAAGAGGAAACTTCATCAAATATCCAATTATTCATAAAAGTCAAATATTCTATCTTATGAAATAAGGAAAAAAACACCAAAAATATGCCAATTACTTAGAATATTTTTCCAATCACAATAATCATCATTGTCAAAAATTTTTGAGAGATTTCTACTGATTACTCATCAACAGTCTTCAGCTTGTTAATTGCTCAATCTAGCTTGCTGAAGTTTTTGGGTTTGGCCTACCGATGAAATCCATCGGCATGCCGTTTTTAAAAAAATAATTTGGCCTGTTGAATTAGAAATTTCAGCCTGCCGAAGTATCAATTACAACATTACAAAAAAATAAAACATTAAACATATACCATGTATACATTATGAATAACATGAACACCTTGAACACATTAAATCCACTTGACTGTCACCTGTCATCATACTTAAAATAACATAATCAGTAACATTATATCATATACCATTAGGGAAATTACTTAAAGTCTTTACTTATTTAACATAATCCGTTATATGAAAATTTGGCAAGTGTTACAAGCAATAGATGGGATATGACCTTGACTGAGTTAACGAAGCAGTTACAGGAGTTCAAAAATTTGATCAAGAAAACTCCTGCTGGTGATGAGGCCAACTTGGTAGCTACCTCTGGTTCTAATCCCAACCCTAGGAATGGAAAAAAGCAACAGGCTAAGAACGGGATGTCTTCTATTCCTACAAATGGCAAGAACAAGAAGAAGAAAAAGAAGAACCCGAAGAAGCTCAAGTGTTTTTTTTGTGGGAAGGTCGGGCACATGAAGAAAAATTGCAAGGACTTCCTTTGCCGAGAAGTAGGTGTGATCTTCTGGTGTTGAAACTTGTTTAGTTGAGGAATCCAATGACACTTAGGTCATAGATTCCAGAGCAACTAATCATGTTTGTGTTTCTCTATAAGGGTCCAAAGAAATGAGAAGTCTGCTACATGAAAACTTCACGCTTCGGATAGGCAATGGATCCTCAGTAGTGGCTAAAGCAATAGGAGACGTCCATCTTTATTTTGCTAATTATAGGAGTTTATTTTTGTGAGATTATTTTTATGTTCCTAAACTTAAAAGGAATTTAATTTCTATAGCTTGTTTATTTAAGGACTCTTATGTAGTTTCCTTTAATAATAAAGTGGTGATTCTTAAAAAGAAATATTTTATCTGTCATGGATGAATGCAAAATAATCCTTATTTTATCAAACCTAAGATGGACTTATTGCTGAACACTGAGGTTAATAATAATAACTTTAAAAGACTTCCAACTTCTCACTCTAATAAGACCTGTCTTTAGCATTTGTGACTAAGTCATATTTACCTAAATAGGATTCAAAGGTTCGTAAGGGATGGACCTTTAAGTCACTTAATGGTAGAATCTATACTACAATGTGAATCTTGTTAGGCGGGTAAAATGACCAAAAGACTATTTGGGTCTAAGGACAATAGGGCCGAATTTTAGAATTTGTGCATGGTGCTATTTACGATTCTATGAACATCTAGGCATGAGGATGGTATGAGTATTTCATCACTTTTATTGATGATTGCTCAAGGTATGGGTATGTGTACCTAATGCACTAAAAAAGCAAAACTTATGACAAGTTCATGGAGTTTCGGGCTGAAGTGAAAAAGTAATTGGGTAGACCCATAAAAGCACTTCGATCTAATTGAGGTGGTGAATACCTTTCTAATAAGTTCTTGGGACACTTATTAGAGAATGAGATTTTATCCCATTAGACTGCATTGGGCACACCACAGCAAAATGGCGTAGCGAAGAGAAGAAATAAGACTTTGTTGGACATGGTTAGATCCATGATGAGTTATTCATCATTGCCTTTGTCCTTTTGAGGTTATGAACTATAAACCGTATGTTATCTTTTGAACAATGCGCCTTCAAAATCGGTTCCTAAAACTCCTCATGAGTTGTGGATAGGGAAAAAGACATCCTTAAACCATATTTGCATATGGGGAAGTCCGACTCATGTTCTGTTTGAGAAAGTGAATAAGTTGGAAGCACGTTCAGAAGTTTGTGTGTTTGTAGGATATCCAAAAGGGACTAAAGGGGGTTATTTCTATAACTCAAATGAAAATAAAGTCGCAGTTTCAACTAATGGAACTGTCTTTGAGGAAAGTTACATTGACAACTTTAAGGCTCGAAGCAAAGTGGTGCTTGAGGAGTTAGTGAGTGATTCAATTATTCTGGGGGTTCTAAATGAAACTATTCCAATTAGTGTAGAAAAACCAACCAAACCCAAACAACAACCTAAGGGGCTTTGGCGTAGTGGGAGGGTCGGGCATTAACTTGAGAGGTATATGTTCCATGGTGAGGCCTTTTTGGCTGAATCGGTTGAATATGACAGATATCCTTACACTTACAAAAAGGCTATGGAGGATGTTGATTCGAAACTCTGGACAAAGGCCATGAACATAGAGATAAAGTCTATGGAGACTAGTCAGGTCTAGGAACTTATAGATCTTCCTAAAGAGATAAAACCCATAGGGTGTAAGTAGATCTATAACAGAAGTAAAAGAGTGGATAGAAAAGTTAAAACCTATAAGGCTAGACTTATAGCTAAGGGATACACGCACAAGGAAGGAATCAATTACGAGGAAACGTTTTCATCGGTAGCCATGCTTAAGTCCATCCACATTCTCTTGTTTATAGCTGCCACTCTTGACTACGAGATTTGGTAGATGGATGTCAAGACGGCCTTTCTAAATGACTATATTGATGAGTCCATTTATATGGTACAGCCAAATAGGTTCAAGGCCAAGGGTCAGGAGGGTGAGGTTTGTAAGCTGCTAAAGTCAATTTATAGACTTAAGCAGGCTCCTTGTTCTTGGAACATAAGATTTGATCAAGTGATCAAGACTTATGGGATCTCACAAATGTGGATGAACAACGTGTTTACAAACACATTAAGGATGGAAAGGTGGTTTTTCTATTGCTCTATGTAGATGACATTTTGTTAATTGGCAATGACGTTGGGGCGTTGTTATCAGTCAAATTATGGTTGACTAAGCAGTTTGACATGAAAGACTTCAGATAAGCTAATTTTGTTCTCAGTATCCAGATCTTTTGGGATAGGAAGAACAGAATGATAGCTTTATCTTAAGTGAGCTACATTGATAAAATTCTCAAAATGTATGCAATGTAGAATTCAAAGAAAGGTGGGCAACCATCTAGTCTAGAATTACTCTTTCTAAGAAAGACTCGTCAAGGTCTGATGAAGAAAGAGAATACATGAAGAAAGTGCCTTATATTTCAGCACTAAGTAGTCTCATGTATGTCTTGTTTTGCACACGACTGGATATTAGTTATGCAGTCGGGATTGTAAGTGTATTTTAGTCGGATCCATGACTAAACTATTGGGTTATGGTTAAGCATATTTTCAAGTACCTGAGAAAGACTCGAGGGTATATGCTTGTGTATTCAAGTGAGGATTTAACATCCCTAGTTAAGTTAAGGATATAAAAGGAATAATTAAAATTCATAAACAAGCATAAATAGATCATGAATACAAATAGAATACATCAGTAGGCTATGTTTGGACTTACCAAGAAATAGCTTATCTAGTTATTTCATGCTATAAAGACTCCAACCAAGAGGCCGGAGTAGAATCACTGTTGAGCTGGCATCGATGAATGGGCAAATATGTAGTTAAGGGTATGGATATTATCGTAGAAATGCTTTTGTTATATAATAAGTATTTTGGGATATGTAAATTTTGTAAGGAGATACTAAGTATGATACAAGGAGTAATATAAGATAAGTAAGTAATCCTAAAATCTTTTGGAAACAATGATATGAAATTAAAATATATAAAATAAAAAGTTTTATGTATATATGTATGAAAAAAATGTTCTTAATTGTTATATCTAAGTAAGTAAGAAAAGCGATAAAGAAAGACTCAAAAGGCCCAGGCAGTAACATAGATTATATAAATTTTATGTAGAATTAAATATATATCAAAACTTTGCTTATTGAAATTTGCAAATATGAATAAGTGACTTGCAAAGGTCGTTCTCTTTAAGACAAAACATTGTCTTTCTCGCCTAGTCTTTGGCACCAGATAGACGTGCTTGTGGGTGTAGAAGGAATATGGTTTCTAATGATCACTCAACTAACGTTTAGTCATCTGTTAATCTCAATGCATGAGTGAAACGGGTCTTGGGTTAAAGAACTTTTCTTCACTCTTTTTTCTTTCTCTTACATGCCTATGAATGGAAAAATTAGTAGAGTATTCTCAATCTCTCCAAGACTCATAAAACAAATAAAAAAGGCCTCTAGTTATAGAGAATAAGAGTGCCAGTTAATTTTAGAACGTTTTCTTATTTTAATTTAATATCAAATATTTAATTAAAATAAAATACACAAGTTTTCTTTGTTAGACATTAATGCCCTAAAGAGTAAAAATATGATATGTTTTTGGAGACATTTTTATCAATAAAGAATTTATTTATTATTCATATACTAAATTATTGTCCTCTTTACGTTCATATTTGTTGGATGTATGATAAGCAAACAAAAGTCTAAGACTGTTAGTCTAAGCCTTTAGAATTAGGCATATAATGGATATATTATACGAAAGACATGATTATAAAGGTAACGGTCTAAATTATAAAGATCCACAATCAAGGGAATAAAGTTGAGAGCATTATTCATGCAAAGATTGTTATGTTATCTGTATCCCTAACGGGAAATGGTTTGTCTTGGCCATTGAAGGTGGACCCTGTGAATAGAAACACTAATACATTGTCATAGGTGATGATGTATTGGATCAAGACATAAAGTATAATTGATTTAGATTAATAATTCTATCTTAGCAAATCAATTTAGACAATCATATGTGTTGTATCTTAATCCTAAGATAAATAATGGGCCCATTGTCTTGACTTATGTCTTTTGATGTACCAAAGGGTGACATTCACAATTTATGAAGGTACACATACCAGTACGTTGGAGACGTGACCCTAGATAGCGTAGACTTGTTATTCTAGAGATAGAATCCATAGCTCTTCTTTAGGAGTGGATGATATCCTCTTATATGCATTATCCTATAATTGGAAGACTAAAGCGCTTAACCATTTGGATACGTAGATGTAACTGAATGGTATACTGTCTTTAGATGGTAAGTTTTTCGATGGTAAGATCATGGAACGTAAGAGAAAAAGAATTAGGAAGGTAAGATAGAATTTATCTTTAAGCCGATTATGGATATCCTATGGGGATACGATACATTATGATATGTTATGGAGGCTTAGCTATTCGGGCTTTGTAATTCTATATAATTTAAGAGTGTAGCTCTAAGCTTTTAGTGGAGTAGTGTTAAAGTTGATAATTATGAAATGTATATCTAGGATATTGGGTTTCATAATTATCGGGAGCTTGAATTATATAGGTCCATCAGGTCCCCTTTATTAGCTCATAATAAATGCTATAACGATACGACGTGCTTTTCCAATCAATTGGTGGCTTATGTTAAATTATCAGATTGGCTAAAATTCGATAGGATTAGATAATTCATATATGTTTATTGGTTGAATTAATTTTGTAAAAAATTAATTTAAGATAAACTTGTTGAATAATAGGGAATATTTATTTTCCTAAAGATTATCTAGATATTGTTGTTTTAATCAGATAACTTCTCTATTGGGTAATTTGAATTAAAACTGAAACTTTATTTAAAGAATCTCGGTGGAAAGTAAAAGATTCGTTAGGATCATTTATCATAAGTTCGGCAGGCCGAATCCGATTTGCCAATTCGGCCTACTACTGAATGATAACCTAGTTATGCGTTTTTATACGATTTTATCGGATATTGATCTAGATTTAAATTTTTGAGGCCTTATCTGACAATGACCAACCATGGGATGACCTCTATAAATAGGGAGTGAGACTTATAAGTTATTTAAATCAGTTGAGAGATCAAGAGTGAGCACTCTATACTGTGAGTCTTTGAAATTCCTCTGAGAGCTACTGTTCATAAATCATGAACCTTAGTTCTAGGTTTTCCTAATTGGTTGGAAGGAGAGTCACTAGGGAAGAGCTGTACAATGTGCACCCACGCACACTCTGATCATGGATAGAGAATAGCAAAGAAAACGAGTTAGTTAAGGCTCTTTTGAAACACCTTTTTCTTTATCAATTGTAGGAGCTCTTCAGCATACAGGGTTAGTAAGATCTGGATAATTTATACATATAGTGTGTCAAATTTGTGTTTTGAAAAATACTTTAGTATAAAAATTTTTAAATTTTCGTTGCATACTATTTTTCCAACATTCTTTTCCCAATACTATGATAGGTGCCACACACGAAGAGATTCTTTGTGCATGTGTCGTCATCTCTCACTATGGAGGTGAAAATACTGCTTGTTACACAATCTCATTTGTTTCCTTTTTGAATTTTTCATATTTGAACTAAATCATATTTATTCACAATTGGAAATATTAAATATGGAAACTTTGTAAACAAGATTTGATGTGCACAAGGGACTTTCTCTTGATTGCATAAGAGCCACACACAATGGGACCCTCCCATTTTGTACGCCACCCATCCATTGTCTGTGTTCCAAAATTAATTATTTTATTTAATTTATTTAATAATCTAGTTATTTAATAAATATAAATTTAATTCATGATTAATTTATTTTAAATGATATTTAATTTAGAATTTCATAATTTTAAATTAATTATTTAAACTAATAATTTCACTTATCCAAATAGTGTTTACAAAGATGGTGAGGGGACTAATGGACCTATAATTTCAAGCTCCAATAAAATTAATATATTTTGAAGTCTTAAATTAATATATTACTCTTTTATTAATTCTAATGTAACTCTACTGAATACTTAGAATTACACTCTTGAAATAATAGATATTTAATTACTAATTTCTTAGAGTTTTCCATTTGATATACATTTCATATAAGTCGATCCCCTATAAATTGTTTATAATTAGAGCTAGGTAATATCTGTTGACCTCTCTAATTACTTTTTTATTCTTAAGTGCCATTGATCCTCTAATGAATGATAAATTCATTAACTTAATCATGAATTGAGCGCTCTTATTATTCAAACCCCGAATCAATACTCAAGAGAATTATGTATATGCTTTTCGTTAGAGAAAAAATGGATTTATCTTGTAATATTAAAATTCCCAGCTACTTACTTCATTATGCCTCCAAGATACAAGGAATAAGATTTGATTCTCAAATCCGTATTGAGTAAATCAAAAGACATAAATTCATAAAGAAGAGTCTGCTAATAACTTAGGATTAAGATTATCTCACATATGAGCATTAGTCGATGTGATTAAAACTTATTATATTTAACGAAAATTATTAACTGTTCATATCTCATCATATCTCGGTCCTACATAATCTCATTATGTATCGTGCACTCGTTTAGTGGCTCACTACATTACCAGTTTGGATAAAACCGTTCCATTCTTAATGAGAATGACCTATACTTGTAACGCTCAATTAAAGATTCATACTTTAATTAAATAATTAATTAGATATTACTGACAATTTTAATTGTTATCCTTAAATATTATTCTCTTGTATTAAACACTTATATACAATATTTAAGGCCACATATATAATTATAGAATTTTAATGATATTTATAGAGCATTTCAATACATACACGCAAACATAATGAATGAATTCACTTTATTTATTTATAAAATATGTCCATTATAAAACATCATTTGCTTTATGAGCATCTATTCTAACAATTAGAACCACAAAAAATGGTTGAAACCACAATTGCCAATTGAATGCTAAATGCACAATAGAACATGTCATAGGCATGAAAATCGTAAGGCCAAACGCCCCTTTGACGATAAGCTCGAAGAGAGTGACCCAACCTTTTTAATTAAGCACATCAATTGATGTATTTTAAAATATTGAAAAAATTATATTAAATCTATTTATAATCTATATATACATTTGTCTGTCTGTCTATCTAAGAAAGAAGAATACCTTTCAAAAAAGTTGTCTTCACCTCACTTATTAGCTTGGTTTGTTGTTTTCTTTTTCTTTTTCTTTTTTTTTTTTTTTTTGCATTTTCATATGTTTCTTATTAGCATAATTTTTTTCTTTTGAATTTGTCCTTCAAAATAATTTTTCTCAAACACATCACTATTTAAATATTTTTCGTACAACATTTTAAGATATTATTTTCTATAATAAAATCTTAAAGAATTCTCATGTAACTAAAAAATTATTTTCTCAAATATAATCCTAATAAATACTTTTTTCCTAAGTGTCCCTCCTCAAATGTATGCTTTTTTCAAAATCTTAAATTTACTTTTAAGCTTTTGATCCTAAACTCATGTTTTAGATTCTATAAAAAGATTATTTAAGTCTAGATTGATAGGGTCGATACACTTTGCGATCAACAACCTTTCAAAATCAGGAGTCTAAGGAGGAGCTGAAGGTAATTGTCGCTCGAAGTATTTCAGTTGGACCGATGGCAAAATTGAAGACTTGGAGTAGGACGAGAAGTCTAAATGCAAGTCATAAAGAGACACCATGAATTCCAATCACTTATAACTGCAATTCAGTATTAGTAAATCATTCATCTTTTTTGGTATGTTAAGCATTCATAGCTTTTCCGAGTAAAGGTTTTTTACCACGTTAAATAACCATATTGCTGAGTCTTTTATTTTTATACATATTTACTTCACAAAATATTTTTTTTATTGTCCTAACAGAGTGTCAATGAGGTGTTTTGTGCATACATAACACTGATTTTTAGTCTATCAAATCGAACACATCTTTTTCTTTTTCGTTTTCTTTCTATGTTCTTATATTTTTCACTTTCTTCTATATAGCATAATATCCTTTCTCTATTTTTCTTTCCTCGTATTTTTATATTATAAATTCATATTGTTGGAATTAAATCCAATTATGGACTAATATATTAAATAAATGTGCATTATAGGCTATCAGATAAGATTAGTCCAATTAAAGTGTTCAATTTAAGTTTCGGGCTTTAAAAACATCATTAAGTATAAGCCTCTTATATGTCGAGACCAAAAGTATAATTGTTAATTTTATGATGGACTAAATTGATAATTAAAGATAATTGACATGGTTTGCAGTTATATATAAAGGTTGTGGTCTTAAGTCCATACGTATGATTTTCTTTCTGTCACCCATCTATAGAAAGATTATAGATATATTTCCTAATGGTGGATTTACGTATTAGACTTGAAAGATCCTTAATTTATAGACTCAGGAATCATATCCTAATCTATGAATTCAGATTAACTTTTGTATCTTATTAATTCTCTCGGTATTTTAACATGAATAATTTTGATTTGATGATGATTTTGATAGTAAAATTAACTTGTAACACTTACGCCTTTTAAAACGTTTTCATATATCTATTATAGACTATCGTACATTTAAAATGTACATATAACAAGCAGAATATGCACGTGGGTATGAGGCAATATGATTTGATCTCGTGAAATGGGAAAAAGGAGAACTCAAAGAAGAGGAGAGCCGCCACCCTCCCACTTTTTTCTTCCCCCACGTAGATGACTTGCCACTTCCTGCCTCTAAATTCAACCCATTCCGTCATCCCTTTGACCAATATGCAATACATACATACATACATACATATATATATATATATTTATATATATTGTTCCCACTTCCTATCCATTTGTTTTTCCTTTTCCAAAGATCATTTGAACAAGTTATTTGGCCCATTAGAAACCATGAGTCAAAACTAATTGCATATTCAACCTAGACAATACTAAAAGGTGGGTAGTTTTGTTCTGTTTGAATTTAGCCTTCATTTGTTCTATAGTGAAATCCTCAACCCTATGGTGACATAGCTATTAAAATGATTATCAATTTGTATTCTATCTGTTCTCTATTTCTCCTCACTTTAACGTATTGTCTATAGCGAGGGAGATCAACTATAGAGACGGTCATGTGAGAGTTGGCCTTCTTAGGCAACCTTATAAAAACTTCATCTTGAAATTCTCAAAATATCCTATTTGGTTCGTTGGTTCAAATTGTGTTATTTTGAAGTTTTTTAGTTTGAACAGAAAAATTTAAATTAAGTAGTTTTAACATTAATTCAAACTATTGTTTAGATGTGCAGTTATGTTAATTTGAACATAATATCCAATCTAAATTTATGTTTAGATGAGCATTGATAACTCTAGTTTGAAACCTGAAAAAATTATTTGATTAAAGAATAAATATAAAATACATGAAAAGAATTTATTTAATTAAAAATTAGGATAAATAGCTTAGTTGGTCCCTACCTTTTTAAAAAAGTGCAATTTGATCCCCAACCTTTTTTTTATTTAATTGGGTTTAACTATTTAAAAAATGTGTGATTTAGTTCCCGCTATTTAATTTTCGATGGAAAAAATTATTGGACTATTTTTAATTAAAGTTACTAAACTACCCTTTAAAACAATTGATATATTAAAAATATTAATATATCAATTATTAATATTAAATGTTTGCAAAAACAGTCTCAGAGTGACATGCAGACATGTCCATCAGGACATAAAAACATATCCCTAAGGGACTGAAACACCCGTTATTTTAACGGGTATGATTTTATAAAAATCATATGAATAAAATGTCACTTTAGCATTTTTACTAAGTCTCCGTAGTAAATATTTAAAATCTACCTATCACTCATTTCTACCAACCTTGTTCCGCTGCATTAATGCTTAATTAAGTAGCCTCAACTACTTGGAGACATAGAATTAATTCACCTCAGCTACCAGGAGACACCGATATATTTTTTCAACCACCTTTTTAATGCTTCATTCATCTTCTTCTACAACTTGCCCCATTTATCCCCTCAATTATGTTGACATTATTTGCTAAAAGTCTCCATGGGAGACATGATAATATTTTCTTTTAATACTCATTTAATTCTCTCCCGCTCCTCAATTATCTTGATGCCTATTTATTCAACCATCACCACTATTTTCTCTAGTTTCTCAT
>CAMOHE010048163.1:0-69072 GCA_946598075.1 Artocarpus hirsutus
CATTTGGAATGTGGATATGGATATAGATATAACTAAAGCCAATAAATATGCATACGTGACAAATTCGTGAAATACTATAAATCTATCATGCACTTCACGGCATATATAATGTCTCTGATTTCAAACCCTCTTTCCCCCTCCACATCTGCTTTCTCTCTCGACATTTCTTCTGTTTGACTTTTGGTGAGGAAATCCTTGGTATATAAATTGCAGTCTTCTTGCGTGGTGATCTAATTTGATTTTCCCATACTATAGCAAGATCTACTGGATCCGCCAGAGGATTGTTTTCACTTGAGGATGAATATTACTCTTCTTGAAACCTGAGGGCTCTACTTTGACCGAGGCTCTTCTAAAAGGAAACTTGATCGCTTTTTAGTACACTTCCAGAGATATATACTCAGCAAAGGTGCTCTACCACTGGATATTGAATTTGACTTGCAGGTCAGTTAATGCAGTTCTTTTATTATTTCCTTTACAGTGTTGGTTTGAACGTCGTTTGGAGACTTGGATTATTATGTGTTATTAGTTATTTAACTCATCAACCTTCTTAATAGTAGGTTTGGAAAGATCATACATTCTTTATTTTGCATGCGACAGATTTTTGAATGGATCCCAACTAAACCTGTATTCCTTCTTTTTAATGTACTAAGATTTATTTGATTATGCTATTCAATTATCACCTCATGCCTTCGTATGTTAGGGAGATCTCATGCGCAAATCATTTCCTCAGGACTTATTTGCAAATTTACGCCCTACTATGTCACGTTATTCGTCCATTGAAGAAGTTAATGCAGCCCTGATGGAACTTGAGGAGCATGAACACTCTATCTCGACAGACATAACAAGCAGTGAGAAGCTCTCTGATACCGAAAAGGCTTCGAGCCGGAGTTCTTCCAACCCTATATCAGCTAACGGACAGAGTGTTGTAAATGGTAATGAGGAAAATGGTGGGGTGCACGATGACCTTGGGGACAGTGGCGGTGATTCAGAGAGCAACACTCTTGATCCAGAGGGACAGGATGAAGAAGAGTTGGATGAAGAGAATCATGACGATGAACGTAATAGTGATGAAGAGGGTGCTGATGATGATGATGGGGGTGCACCTCCTTCAGAGGAAGATGATGAAGTCCATGTTAGACGGAAGGTGGTGGAAGTCGACCCTCAAGAAGAAGCAAATTTTGACCAAGAGCTCAGGGCTGTTTTACAGGGGAGATATCAATTGGTTTATCTTTAGTCGGTGTATGCTGGAAAGCCTTTGGAATATTTTTCCATTTCTTATTCTATGGCTTATATATGGACGTTTTGAGAGACTAGATTTTGGTCACTAAATCATGAAAATTCATTGGTCATAATTGACGCTTCGGGCTTTGTTCAATTATATTTATATGCTGAATGCTAAAGATTGGTGATAGCTAACGGCATATAAATTATGAATTCAGGAGAGCATGGAGCAGCGCAGGCAAGAACTACGGGGCCGACCTACATTAAATATGACGATACCAATGAATGTATTTGAGGGATCCACCAAGGATCATGGACGGGGGACTGGAGGTGAAAGTGGTGATGAGGTGTTGGATGAGGAGGTGGAGTGAACAAGGAAATCCAGGTGAAAGTCCTCGTGAAGCGTGGTGACAAGCAACAAACTAAGCAGATGTCCATCCCTTGGGATTGCTCTCTTGTACAGAGCACAAAACAGAAAGAAGCAGCTGAGCTTAAAGAGAAACAAGACATCAAAAGGATAGTTTTGGAATACAATGATAGAGAAGTGGAGGAACTTAATGGGTTGGGAACCCAAACTTTGAATCACATGCAGGGTAGCGGCAACAGAATTCTATCACTTGGTCATATGTGGGAAGGAAGTGGGAAGGCTGGTGGCACATGTCATCGGCATCATAATTATTCAAGTGGTGGAGTTTATTACAGCAGGAAAAGGTGAAGGTCTTTGTTCCGCTGGAGAGCTTGACATCTTGCCCTAGGTCTCAAGAGACACTTGAATATCTCAAATTCTAATGAGATTTATACAGCATGCATATGGTGAAATGGTGTTGTTTTTGGCACTACTGATGTCGACCGTTTCTTACACATTTTGGCAAGGTCAACCTTTTCTCTCGTCACAAGAGAGTAGTGCTATGAGGAGAAGATACACGGATAATTTTCCAAGTAAAAAGAGCATGACACAATTTTATGTGTGATTAAGAGGTTTCTGATCTGCAAATGTGCCTGTGGGTGTGGGGTTGTATGCTATTATCAGATCCTACGCTAGCTGCGTGCATATAAGAATATGAAGAAAAGCATTTGACCAAAAATTGGCTTGGGCTGTCTAATGGATGACGGTTTGGTGATATACTAGTGTAGTTTTTATGTGCCAAACTGCACTTACCTGTAGAATTGCTGCATTAGTATAACAATAGAGTCAGAATGGCATCTTATCTAGTCTTGTATGACACTCTCCCTTTTGTGTAAAGCTGTGTTATATTGTCTGAAACAGTCATGTACTTAACAGTGTAAGCATCGTCCTCGGTAGTTAGCGGTAGCGAGGGAGTATTTAGTAAGAGCCCAAGGAGCAGAGGAAAACACAAGTTTGAACAATGTTTGTGTGAGCGCTAATTCTTGGCCTCATTTTAGGTTAGTTTATTGCAATTTACTTGGGGAATGTTGCAACATGATATTCTTGTCAAATTGCTGTTGCATGTACTTATTGTGGGAATAGAATACGTTCATATGAATTATTAGGATCTAGGAGTACAGAACTCCTTAATTTGCATTTCTTGTTCTTAATCTCTTTATTCTAGTCTATGTGGCTCATATTCTACTTTGAACTTCAGCTCTGAGGCTGAAGAAATAGAGCTTGGTTAGAAACTTTTTAATATTTTTATTATCTCCATTCCTTGCTTCACTTCGGGCTTTGTATTAGCGTAAGCAGATACCAAATTCACTACTATTTCCTTGCCTATTTTACCTCCCTTAAAAGAGCACTTATCTGCTTGATTTTTGAAACATTCCCAGACCGCTTTTATTGTCTACTGTCCCAGAAAAGGGCAGATATTTTGTTAACTTTTGCCTTGCTAATGACCCATTCTCCTTAGAAAGGGATGCCTTGAAAGATTCTCCAAAAACTGCAGCATTTTGACCAGAAGCTCAAGACATTTCAAACCTTGTAAGGATCCATTTTAAAAATCTATAATGGTACCACCACTAGTGCTAAGAAAAAGACTTGGCTAGCCTTTTTCAAGTGGTTCGGTTTTCAACCTTTGATGTGTGATAAAATCTAAAGAAAATTCTCAGACATTATACAAATTGGGACGCGCATAAATAATGCTGCAAAAGGAAAATATTCCAATTGTGGCACTGGAATATAAAATATAGCTTTCCAATTTATACCTTGACGCTATGATGCGTTATTAGCTCGATGTGTCATTCCTCAAATGGGGCTAACTTTACCTTTTTGGGGGGAGAAAAAGCAAGAAACAAACTTATTGTTTGAGAATTTGGTTCTTCAAAATCGTGGTGGCCATAAACCATTATCTAAGCTAATACCTAATGGAGCTATTGGAGCACATTATTCTAATTTTACAGCTAAGAATTGCGTGCCATAAATGGAACATGTGGTGCCCACGTTTCCACTTTGGAGCAATTTGACACCTAAACTACTTTGGACCCATTTTTCTAGGTACTAGAAGGATTGTTACCTTTTTTTTCTTCTGCATGTGATCCACGATAAGTATTGCATCATATGTTCCTTGTCCTGAGGAGAAGAAAACTTGTTAACGTATTGAATCATGTTGATTATATATTAATAATATCTCTCTTCTTTTTTTTTTTTTTTTTGGGGTCAAATCTCTGCGTGCTAGCTTGAAGAAGCAAAGAACCTGCTCGATATATAGTTGCTTGCTCTTGCCCAAAGAATACAATTCTAACTTTACACTCTTCTTTGGCAAAGCTTTATCAATTGATAAGAAACAACGAGAAAAAGGGTGTATATTGATGTCAACAATTTGGTTCTTAGATCCTTGCTTTTGAATCTTGTTATATTATTTTCTAGCCGTGAATTTTTGATAACATACACTCAATCAAGCAAATTGATATTTTATATATTCTTGGTAATTAATTTCCAAGTACCCAATGGTTAAATTTGTCGTGGGAAAGGGAAATAGATGCTGCCATATGCACAAACTTGCAAGAGCCGTACTAATTATTATCGAGGATTTTTCATGTTTTTGTGGGTAGTTTCTGTAAGCAATCATTATATATTTTATTCTTCTCTCTTTTTTTTTTTTCTTTTTCTTTTTTGCCCTTTTGAAACAGGGTATATCTTATGAGACTCATCTCATGTATCCTCTTATTGTGTTCCTTTATGGTCTCTATAATAATATCATGACAGATCAATTAATGTCGCGTTAATGAAGAAGTTATTTCAGTTAAAATATTTTAATTGACATGACATGACATACCATGGTATTTTTAAAGGACATGAAAGGTATATGAAAAAGGGGACATGTGAGCCAAATCATATCTTATGTTATTTCAAAATTTAAAAGCAAAAACAGAAAAAAAAGAAAAGAAAAAGAGAGACAAAGAAAGAGAGAGAACCACTTGTTTTTGGGTAAACTATTTTAAGATTCCAACAAAGTTCCGCATAACCAAAAGAGGGTTGCCTTTCTAATCAGAAAGATAACGCTTCAGGGGCCAAGACAATCTTCTTGAGCCCTTAAGCAAACTGTCTATCATGGGGAGAAATATTCAAACATTCATGAAAGAAGATAAAATTCCATCATATCTTTGTTTGTTAGCATATGCAATCATAATATCCTGCCCTGACTCATGCTATGCTATTGGGAGCTTTCCCAATTGGATTGCAAAAGCATTTTCCACCAAAAAAAAAAAAAAAAGAGAACCTAGCTAAAAATGGTGAGAAATGTCATTAGAGTAAGCAATAAGATAAGGACTAATTTAGCAAAAAATAATAATGACAATAATAATGTGAGGACTTATCTTAATTCAAGGGAGATCATGATTTCCTTCATATATGTTTCTCCATTTAGTTTTTGATATCATTGGTTCCTCTATTTATCAAAATCTTAAGCCATGGTGCAACCATCACACCTCTTGAATCTTTATTCTTTAAATCAATAATCAGTTTAGCAAACCAGAAAAATCTTTAATCAAATTATCATAATTTCTAGTTTGGGTTGACTTTATTGTTGTGAGCACATGATTAGCAGTAAGGCCTTTGATTCTTTTATTTGCTTTTGCTAGCTAGTCCAAAAAATATACATGCATACATATCTATATATATATATATATATATATGTTATATATGCAAAACAGAAAATAAAAAATAAAAAAAAAAAACACGAGAGATGATGTAACGAATGATGTCAATCAAACAATACTTTATGTTTTCCTTTGTTTTTTTCAAAAAACTACACTAAAAATGTTGCAAGTTAAGCGCATCTAAATAGGAAATAGCTGTATATATACTCGCATAATATTTTGCTTTTTCTATAACATGGCCAGATGACTTAATATCACAGTCTAACATTAGAATCATTTACTATAGCTTTTTTTATATATATATATATATATATATATATAAAAGCTTGATTCATTTCAAGTATACGATTAACCATATCGATCCATTTTAGAATAAACAGTTCAACGTTCCATGGCTAATTAATAACAAGGTTGATTCTTTCAAAATAACAATAATAATAACAAGAAGGTTGTTAATTTCACATGGAAGCTTGAACCATGCCATAGGCATAGATTGACAACAAAAGAGCAGCGAGAATTAGTTCTTAAAGCAATTGTGCCATTAATTATTCTTTATTATCATTTTTTTGGGAGATCATCGTCGAATTCGTTCAGAAATCATTTTCTTAGTTAATAAGGTTTTTTTTTAACTTATTTGCACATGAATTATTTTTTCCTTTTCTATGTAAATGTCCTAAAGCTCATTAATGTATTTTGACAATTTTTTTTTTTTTTGGGTGAAAAAAGTAATTTGAGGGATCTCTTGGAACAATTAGACGGGCAATCATAGACAATGTAGGGTGTCATCACACCAACTATACGAACAATCTACACGTGTACGGTCCGTGGTAATCGGCACGTGTAGAAAAAAGGGAGGGCAATTTGGTAAATAAAGGAAAAAAGCTGGATAGCTTTAGAGGAATAGGATTAAAAACTTTGCTATGAAAGGAGGGGAAGCGACCACGTCACTCGTAACCTTTTAAACCTCGTACCCTTGCCGACATATACATTGAAAACAATTATTTTTCCCATCTACCTTTCCCAATTTGTGCCTTTTCTATCTTTTAATTATTTTCTCAACTTGCAACTTCTTCCACCTATAAAGCCTTTCCACTCATTATTCAATTCAATTATTATCGCTTCACTCAAAATAAAATATTTAAAAAATGTGATCATATCGATGCCCATGTAATATTTTTCCCCCTTTAGTAGTATTGTTAAATAAAATTACTAATGTCACCAAATTATAATAATCTTTTCCACTCATTATTCAATCCAATTATTGTCGCGTCACTCAAAATAAAATATTAAAAAATTTGATCATATCGATTACCCCATGTAAGATTTTTTCCCCTTTAGTAGTATTGTTAAATAAAATTATTAAATGTCACCAAATCATGATAATAATAAAAAAATAATAATGATGTTCTCAAGGGAATACACTATTGTATTTTTCTCGTGTTTGGTTACATGGGAGGAAGTAAATGTTCACCCCTACGTCGGCTATCCAAGGTTTCATACCTAGAAAATATCCGGCTGTTTTTCTTTTCTTTTTTTTTTTTTTTTTTTGAACTAAATACTATTTCTAGGTTGAGATGACTTTGAATCCTCAAATATTTTACATCATTTGGGAATACAATTTCAAGTCATATAAGCAAATGATCGCCAACAACTTTGACATTTTCTACGGCTGAATTATGGAACACTCAACTCAACTTTCTTTTATTTCTTTCTTCTTTTTTTTTTTTTTTTTTTAAAGGAGACACTCAACCAAACTTTGACTTCCTAATTAAGCATAAAATTTCATTTCAAAATTCAATGGAATCAATTTGCAAATCAAAAAGTACAAAGATTGTCTCTCTCATTTTAGGAAAGGTGAAAAGTTGAAGGGTATATCAATTTGTTTTGGTTAACAATCATATTTGGTTTCCTAAGACATGTACTTTTCTTTGAGTCAAACATTTTGATTGTAAAAAAATTGCCTTAGTGTTGGGGAAAAAAAAATGTTTTTATCATGATTTTGGAGTATATCTATCCAACTTTCGCATGTTGCATAGAATAATGATAGAAAATGACACCCATAAAATGGAAATAAAAGCCTTATCATAAATAAATCTTCTTCAATAGCGTTAATTATTATTTAAACACATTAAATTTTGATTAAAAATGCTCACAAGTACCATATTATTCATATTCTCCTCTCTTTCTGAGCTAAGGAGTGACGTATGCTTCCCCATCGAGGGACCTATTGAGTGCTGTCCACGCGAGGTACGGTCACCTCTTCCACACTCACAGATGCGGCATCGAGTCTGTCCACTCGCCAAAAAGCGCGTTGGAAACTCTGTGGTAGAAATGTTTTGAACGTTATTGCGACGACCAGGCGCACCTTATCCTTTCAAGGGAGGAGAGTTTGTTTACGTGGCATCCAATGATTGGGTTGTCGTAGATCGAAGCTGATTACTCGATTAAAATATAATTCACGACGGATGAATCTTGCAACCAGCCGGTTTGATACACAGAGATAGGGAGGAGGGCCTTTTTTTTTTTTTTTTTTTTTACTAATAATAACAAATGAAATAAATAGCCAAGTATTTTTTTTTTTTTAGGGAAAACATAAAGAGGGACTTTAGTTGTCAGAAATTTTGGCTGTTATGTTGTAAATTGGGTGGACTGACCAGATGTGGGTCTGAATGATTTTGAGGGTGTTTGGAAGAATGGTAGGAACCGTTGGTTAGAATCATTTTTACTGTAACATGTGAGAGCTTTACACTGTAGCATTTTTTTTTATTGTTTACTGTAGCATATAAAAACTTTATACTGTTCATAACTGAGTTTATGGACTCAGCCAAACAGCCACTTCGTTTTTGTATATATATATTTCTTTTCCTAATGATTTTTTCCTTTCCAAAATGGCATGTTTCACAAGATTTTATTCTTATATAAGCATTTAGTTTAGTTTCTTTTTTTAGGGGAGCGTTTAGTTTAGATAAAAAAAAAAAAAGGGAAACAAAATAGGTACTAAGAAGCAACATATTCGGTGATAACTTAAAAGGGAGAAAGAGAGAAATGTCAAATTTTTGAAACTTTTGAAATAAATATCAGGTTTTGAAAATATTTGTAGTAAATGTTAGATTTACAATGTAAATAACTTAATTATTATGTAAATAAGAAATATTTACATTGCAAACAAGATGATGAATACATTATGCACCATAAATTCATTTATTGTGCAAATGAAAGTTATATACACTATAAACAAAAGGGTAAATAAATTACTTATGCTATAAATTTGACATTTACTATAAATATTTTCAAAACTTACTATTTACTATAATTCGTTTTAAAAAGGTAACATTTTTTACCATTTTCGTAACCTAAATTGTTGAAGATATTTGGCCTATTTGACATAGCTTCTCCTTGTGCTTTTAGTTAGTAGAAGAAAAAAAGTAAAAGCTGTAATCTTTTAGTAAGTGTTTGTAATCATATTTTCAAAAGATCTTTAGTTAAGCAAAATAGTTTTTTTTAAAAGTTATAAAAATGGTATATTTAATTTTATAATGTATTATTAATACTCTGGTCCAAGTTTCAAAATCCATTTCAGAAGTGTTTTTTTTTTTTAAATTTACATTTTGTGGCTTAGACAGAAGCATTTTGGAGAGAAAACACTCTTGACAGTTCATCCAAACACATCCAAAAGCAGCTTTTGGACTCAAAAAGTTAAAAACAGCTTCTAAAAAGGCCTCCCAAATAGGTCCATTGTGTTTGTTTACAAAATCATGTCATATAATGATTACATTAAAATTTAATCGCCCATACTAATTTGACAAGTTTTTTTAACCATTTTTAAATCTAGAAATTATACGACAGGATTAAACCTACTACCTATTTTTAAAGTCCAGTCCTACTTAAATATATGATGTCACTAAACTAAACAATCTTGTACTTTATTAATGATAATTTGATAGTTTAGAGGCATTCACATAGATATATATTTTTGATGCATTAGTGCAAAAGCCCCCAACTTATTAAAGCTTGATAGTAATGATGGTGATTTAGTGTATACCAAATCTTTTCAATAAGTTGTAAAATTTAATCGTTATGTGGCTTGCAAACTTATATTCTAATAATAATTTCACATCAACATCAATTGTAAACGCTTGAGTTCCACTTCTTTTATCTCCAAATTTAAAATAAAAGGAAAATTATAGCGATTATGTTAAATGGGTATTATGACCACCTAAAATCACAAGTATCATAAGTGCCCACATATGCTAGCTCTTAAAAGAGATCGGACTTGTGCCTTGTTACTTGTGTTATTTTTTTTTTATGTATTATCAATCAAAATGTCATAACAATTAAAATTTAATGTCATAGCAATTAAAAATTTATATCAAATGTTAAAATATTTTAATTGACGTAAGATTATGTTATTGAAAGACACAAAAATAAACAAAAGGAGTATGAGCCGAATTCGTTTAAAAGTATGCAACATGCAAAATATGTTTAAAAAAAAAAAACAATGGATGAATGTTTAAGAAAAATAAAATAATTCGGACTTACCTCAAATGGTAATCTCCGTATGAAAGGTCAAAATCAGGGTGGGAAGTGCTTATCCTTTTAAGAAAAGCAAAAGAGGTGCCTTTAACGAATGGCGATTATACAATTATTGGGGGTGAAGTAAAGGCGTTGCCATAAGGGGAAAGGTTCCAACGTGGGTGGGTATGAAAGATTCCTAGTGCTTTTGTCTCATTTCTGCCCCATTCACAATTGCATTTCCAAATGAGGAATATGAACGGCCCTGATTTTTTCGGCATAGTTTTTTATAACCTTTTTTGGGTGGGATTCTTTTAATCCAGCCAGGGACAACTGACTGACAAGACCCCCTGTCTCTATTAAGGTTTCTCTCTCTTTCTCCTTCCACTTGCATGGATTTTTCGTACTCGTCGATAATTACTAAACTACCCTTCTAGGGAAATCAAACTTTTTTTGTTAATCTTATTTCCAATAATACCCTTTTACATTGCTCGTCGTCATTGGTACGGCTCCTTATTATGGCTTACCAAACTAGCGTTTAAGGCAATCAATGGAAAAGTAGCACACGGACACGGCTTTGAATTTTGCTGCCAACCACTCTGACCAGATTTTATCAATCAAAGGAACAAGTTATGGCAAAGGATGCTAAAATTCTTCACCGGTACACAAATAATAATCATACAATTAGGATTGAAGGGCGGAGATACAAAAATTTGGATAGACTCGCTTATGTTAGATTTGATCAAAATTTTAAAACATCAAACTTTGTTTAAATAAAAATAAAAAAGAAACAACCTCAATAGTCGTCGTCAAAGCTCCACCCCTCTGCATGTCACCGTTGTCGACATATCCTCCCACTCCACGGGGGTTGTCATCGAAAGCTCCACCCCCTACTCGCGATGCCGCCAATGGCTCTGCCTCCTCCATCAGGCTCAACCTCGGTAGCATGAGACATCATTAGAAGCTTCCGCTCCCCCCGCCCCCCAGCAGAAGAGAAAAGTAGTCGCCAGATTTGCAATAAGAGTAGCAAGCCCAAAGCACTGATTGAACTTTTGTTGACGAAGGTGACAATGACGACGCTAAAGAGAGTTTAAATTCGAAAGCTCCGCTGTTGTAGGTGAGAGAGGAGGGGTGCAGTGGAGTTTAGTTGGAAAGGAAGCTTAGGTGTCAGACCTTCTGGCCATGGCCTTCTCTCAGGAAGAAGAAAACTCGAATCTTGAGTGTTTTTTTTTTTTTAATTTTTTTAATTTTTTTCCGGATGAATGTGCAATAATCAAGTGTAGGAGACTCTTTTTTATGGTTCTTCATCTTTTTTTCCTGTTAGATTTTGATTTAATGGTATTTACTTATTCTCCATAGGTACGGAATCCAAACGTTCCCCAGCATAGCCCTATTCTCAATCAAAAGGCACTAGAAAGTTTTTATTACTAATTAATAGGTTGGGTTGAAAAATTATTATACTTGTAGAGTGTTTAGTATAATGGTTAAAACTATAAATATTATAGCATATTAGAGCTTTATATTGTAGCAATTTTTTTCATTTTACTATAACATTTGAAAATTTTATACTATTTTTAACTAAAAACTTGGTTATAACCAACTTTCTCAAACATGATTTTTAATACACGAAGTCATGAACATATACCCAAAAAAAAATGTTCTTGTTTTTTATGGTGGCATTCTAGTAAAAGAACATCCATTTTTCTTACCAGAGAAAATTAAATTGCAATGTCTTGAAAAGGCACAACAATAATTGAATGAGTGGACACTAGCGGCCATGGCAGTATTAAGTGTGCATAGTGTCAAGTCTGCTCACGCTTGGCCCACTAGCATTTAGACTCTCTGAAACTCAACAAAATTTCCCTTCAAAAAAAAAAAAAAAGTCAACAAGTTTTACCATGTATAATTTCTTTCTCTATATATAAATAATTATCTTTATATATATATATATAGAGAGAGAGAGAGAGAGAGAGAGAGGGTCCTCTTTCTTTTAATTACCAGCTTCTCCGTCCAAATCTGTTAGTTGTGTGTCTTGTCTTGATGAAGAAAGATTAGTTTATTAGATTTCTTCCCTAATAAAAGATTATTATGAACACCATTAATGTCTATTCGAGGATGAGATTGTGTGTTAAGATTTTTAAGAAGCTACAACACATTCTAATAAATGATCTGAGCCATTGATAGTTTTCAACTAAAAATTCCAGCGTTGAAATCATTTATTTTCATCATTTAGGGGGTAAGCTTTTTTGATGTACTATTCTCTGTAAGTTTGTTTGTATGGTGTTGGATTTTTTTTGTTTAATCCGAACCACAAGAATTATATTTATTTAAACAAAGTTAAAAAAAGAACTAATGTATTGTTTGGTTCATCAATTTGAGCCGGAAAAATTTCAATTCAAACATATATTGTTATAGCGTTTCTCAAAAATTTTAAATTGTTACAATGTTTCTAGTATAAACTAGTGATCTAAACATCCTCTTAAAACGCGTAGATGCATTCTTCCTTCTCACAAAGACCTTTGTTGTCCTATTGTTTTTCTAGTCATTTCCTAATCTCATTGGCAGGTACAAAAGGGTAATTTCACATCCCAGGAACAAACTAACAGATGTCTTTTGGAACAGAAGAAGAGGCACTCAGACGAGTACTCGTCGCTTAACCTGATCAAACACGTGATACTCTTCTTTCAAACAAGGAATTGCACTAAAATACAAGCACTCACACCCAAACTTGCCTAGTGGGTAAAGGCCAAATAATTTAGAAGTGCCCTTCACGTCTTTTACATCGACCAATTAGAGAATCCTTCATGTTTCTTGGACAAGATAGTACACTCCACGATCTGCCTAATTTTAGTGAAAATAATTTACCGTACAAAAAAATTAAATTAACTGATTAATGTTCTTTATGGGCTTTCTTTTTTTTTTTAATGTTATAAGTAATATAACAACGTCGTCTGCTCACCGAATTTATTGCACTGTTTCACCAAATCTAAAGATGGTTATTAAAGCATGAGAGAACAAAGTCCAACATTGAAAATTAATTTTATACGAAAAACATTGGAAATTACTTTGATGATACTAGCAACTTAAGATTGCAACTACTGGGTGAGTTTGGTTTCGGTCGATTGGCATCGTCTAATGATAGTTGTAGAGTTTGACTTTGAGCTATTGTTAAGTTCTGTCATTTGTGTCGACCGAGTCTACTTCTACAGATCTTGACGTCGTCAGTTATCCCTGAGTTATGATTGTAATTTGGTGGATTCAGTTGGTGTTAGAGTATGGTGATTCGAATTCAGTTTAACAAGATCCAAAAAGTTAGAAATGCAACAATTATGGTGAAATAATAAATATGAGATTTTTTTTTATGAGATCCAAGGATGTGAGGGCTCTACCCCCGCAGTACAGACCTATGAGTTTTGGGTTGTTGAGTTATATTTTGGACTCATTAGGTTGTATCACATGTTAATGTTTTGTTTATGTCTATATATAGGATGTATTACGTTAAGGTTTGTGATTATTGACTTTCAGCCTGCCTAATTGCTGTTGTCTTGTAATCTTTTTGAATTTAGTGATTTTTTTCTCTTCTGCACATGGTTTGTTCACATCTTGGGTTTCCACATAAATCTCTATATGTTTTGTTCTTTGTTTCTATCGCACTATTTTTGTAACAAGTGGTATCAAAAAGTGGCTTTGATCTCGGTGATGGCAATAATGAAGTACGACATTTCGCCTTTGGAATGCGATACCAGGTTTTGTCTTTGGCTGGTTAAGATGTGGGCTATGTTGGCATAGATAGATTTGAAAGAAGCGCTGTTAGGGTTTGACAAGATGCCTTTATCGTAGTCGAATGGAGGAAAAACAACGTAAGGATCGGAAGGCTTTAACCCAGATTTAACTTCATTTGTCAAATAAAATTTTGCGGGATGTTTTGAAGGAGAAGACCGCTGCTGTGTTATGGTAGAAGTTGGAGCAATTATGTATGACAAAAAGTCTCACCAATAAGCTGTATCTGAAGTAGCGTTTGCATCTACACAAGATGGCTAAAGGTATACCTTTTGAAGAACACTTAACCGTTTTAAGGACAATGTCTTTGATTTAGAGGCCATGGAGGTTAAATATGAGGAAGAAGACTTAGGTTTAATCCTATTGTACTTGCTGCCTTCATCATATGCAACGTTTAAAGATATAATTTTGTATGGTTAGGATATACTTACTCTAGATGAAGTTATGATGCTTTGCTCTCTAAAGAAAAGATGAAGCAGCTTGTGACTGAAACTGTGGCTTAGGAAGAAGGCCTTGTTATTTGTGGTAGGACTCAAAAGAGGAGTTCTGATTCTGGTGTTGATGTGAGGGGTAGATCAAAGTCCAGGTATAAGGACAAAGTCTGCAATTACTATAAGAAAAAGGGGCACATTAAGGCTGACTGTTATAAACTACAAAACAAGAATAAGAAAGCTATTGATCAAAAGAGAAAGCAACCAGATAATACCAGTGAGGCCAATGTCGTTGAAGAAGCTTTTGTAGAGAGCTCTTGGTGATTTTTGATGGTGAATCCAAACCCTATGAGGATTGGGCTCTTGACTCTACATGTACGTTTTATATATGTCTTAACTGGGACTAGTTTTCAACATATGAAATAGTTTCTAAGGCCTCTGTTTTTATGGCTAACAACGCTCCATGCAATATTGCTGGTATTATAACTATTAGGATCAAGATGTATGATACAGTAGTAAGGACACTGGGGTATGTGAGGCATGTCCCTGGTCTAAAGAGGAATTTAATTTCCTTAAGTGCTTTAGATTCAAAAGGGTACAAGTACTGTAGTGAAGGTAGAATTTTAAAGGCTAGCAAAGGTGTTCTTGTTATGATGAGGGGGCAGAAGAAGACTGCTAGTTTGTATGTTTTGCAGGTACTTACGTGGTAGTATTGATGTTTGTTTGTATTTTGGTAGGACTAGAGATGGAGTCATTGGATATGTTGATTCTGATTTTGCTGAAGATCTTGATAAGAGGAGGTCACTTACAGGGTATGTATTTATCGTTGGTGGTTGTGCTATTAGTTGGAAGGTTACTTTATAGACTACGGTGGCTTTGTCTACTATTGAGGCAGAATATATGGCGATCACTAAAGATTGTAAGGAAGCTATTTGGTTGAAAGGGCTATTTGGTGAGCTTAGTGAAGACTTGCAGATTACCACAGTGTTCTGTGATAGTTAGAGTGCTATTTTTCTGACTAAATATCAAATGTTTCATGAGAGAATTAAGCACATTGATGTTCGTTATCACTTTGTTTGTGAGGTTATTGCTCATGGTGATATTGTTGTAAGCAAGATTAATACCCATAATAATCTAATAATCTTGCTGACATAATAACTAAGTCATTACCTATATCCAAGTTTGAGCATCGCTTAGACTTAGTTGGCGTTTGTTGTAGGGGTTTGCTCTTAGGGACATTTTTATGGACGAGGTGGAGATAGCTCTTTGAAGATTTGTTCTTAGGAGTGGGATTGTATCAGGGTAGAGATTGTTAGAGTATGATGACCCGAATTCGGTTTAGCCTGACCCAAAAATCTTGCTGTGTGACAATTGTGGTGAAAGAACAAAAATGAGATTGTTTATGAGATCAGTGGTGGGGGTGTAGGGGCTCCATCCCGGTGGTACAGACCTTCACATTTTGGGCTGTTGAGTTTATGTTTTGGGTCCATTAGGCTATTTCACATATTAGGGTTTTGTTTATACCTATATTTATATAAGGTATTGCATTAAGGTTTGTGATTATCGACTTTTTGCCTCTCTAATCGCTGCTGCCTTATAATCTTTTTAAGTTTAGTGATTTTTTTCTCCTCCGCTGGTGGTTTTTTTTCCCATCTTGGCCTTCCACATACATCTCTATATATTTTGTTCTTTGTTTCTATCGCATTATTTTCATAACAGTTGATATTCAGGATTTTTGGTGCCTAATGGGCGGCTGTCTTGAATCTTTGTTTGTACTAATTTTTAGTTAAATGAAGATTTAATTCCTAATAAAAAGTGGCAACTACTATAAAGGACTAAATTTTCATTGAAGAGTTTTAAGTTTGAACATGCGATGGTCATACACAAAACCTCTCTTGTCGTAAAGAACATTGTGATTTGAGCAGCGTCACATAGGATTTATCGATCTGTGTATGCAACATACTTGTTGGTAGTGAGGTTTCTGTTCAAGATATCAAGTCTGGACCTCGATATCTATTACTTGCAAATGTTCTTTCCTTAAACTATCTTTGATGCAAATTCTATGTTTGGTACTAAAAAGTGCGAAAAAAAATATTTGTTATATCTATTTTTGGGATCATAAATTTTGAAAGTTGCAAAAGTAAAACCTTCAAATTTAAAATAATTTAAAAATTCCAATTCGTAATGATTGAATTAAAGAGTCATTATATCAACCAATATTAATCAAATTATAAAATTTCAATTAAATACGTTATGTTGATATTTGACCAGTTCTTTATAATTCTTTACATATCTCATTAAAAAGGCATTCTTGAATATTGCCCCCTTTGCGGTTGCCATGTCTATTACCAAGTTTGTTTTCTTTTTTCTTTTTCTTTTTAATGATGTTAGATGTGATGATCATTTAATTTCTTTTCTAAAAGGGTAAAATTTAAGACACTTCGATGAAGAGAGAGTAAATAGAACTACATTTTTTAGGACAATAATATCAAAAGTTGTAGTTGGAAATTGATTTACCTCATGAATTTTTTTCTTTTTTCTTTTTAATGTTGTAAATGGATTTCGTTCTTTTCTAAAAGGGGTAAGATTGCAGGTATTTTGTTCAAGGGCCAGAAAGACGTTAAAGTCCTTTTCTAAAAGAGGTAAAATTACAGATATTTTGATGGATGGAGAAGAGAGAGAACAAATATAACTTCTTTTTTAGGTCCAGGGTGTGTGTGGAAATGAATTTAGGGTTAACGAGACAATTGGCTCAATTACGTTTATTGAATTGAAATATGACTTTAATTTGTAAAAATTCTACAAATGTCTCATAATGATATCATTAAAAGTATTTATATGTAATTATATAATACAATATGTAATATTATTAAGATAATTACTATATCATTAAAGATATTTTTAAAATATTTTAAATATTAAGTTAGATTTTAATTTTATAATAATAATTTAAACATGTAGTGTAATTTTTTAATGAATTTATCTCGTGATTTTTGTGAGGGGCCTGATACACGCCAAGTGGTGATCTTAATGCTGGTGGGCCCCACGTATCCATGGGAGATCTCAGGTGGGCCCCACACTTAAATCGAAGTATGAGGAAACCCTTGCTTTTAGCAACCCGTCAAAGGACACGTCGGTCAAATCTTTTAAGGAAAGGACAAATCCGTATAAATGACCGTTCATCGTCCGTTTCTTCGTCCCTTTCTCCCTCCTGTCCTCCTCGCAAAGGCTAAGTTTCATTTATTTGTTTATTTATTTTCATATTTCTAGAATGAAAAGAATACAGAAAATAACAATTACATTAAAGAATTATAATATGATTTGTTTATATTTCTTCTCCTTTTTCTTCTTCTTCTTCTTTTTATTTTTATTTTTTTTTATTTTTATATACACATAGATTACCTATTATGATAAGAAGGCCTATGAGTGGCTGGAATTGCAGTTCTTATTTGGAGATAGAAAAATAAAAATTATATATTACTTCTTATTTCTATGTAATTTTATTTGTCCTGCATAGATTTTTTTTCCCCAGCCAAAAGGATCTCGCTGTCAATAATAACGAGTAGTCATGGCTTTATTCAATTTAACCACAAATAATACGAGCCACTACAAACCAATACCGATTTACTTCCTTTATATGTTACCATAGAATTTATCTATGTATATAGTTGATATGTGATTCTCAACGGATATTTGTTATTATCAATTGTATGATATAAATTAGACGATTGTAATTAATTGAGTAGTTAGTAAAAAAATTTAATAATATTTAATGAAAATAAATTCTTATTACATCACATCATCAATTGTTAAATTATACCAGTATTAGATTGCTAATCATTAAAAACAGGTGTATATATGTGTATATATATATATATAGTTGATATGTCAAAATGTTTGAGCATTTCGTCTTGAAAAACAAAAGGATCCTTTCAAAAAAAAAAGAAAAAGGATTAGCAACCTTCAACAAATTAAACAACAAAATTAATAGACGTGATTACATAAACCATAAACCGGAGACATAATGTCCAAAGTATAAACATGTGCTGTTGTGCTGATTCTTCTCTAAATAAAACAAAAGAAAACCCAACCCAACAAATTCCGTGGGTTTTGATGTACATATATATAATATATCTTTGTGTGTAGATATATAATTGTTATTATAGATCTTTCTAGTTCTCCAAAAAAGAAAAGCCAAACTAAGCTAGGTGTTAAAATACACAGAATAACCGTTGAATTTTAATGAATCTCTCCTTAGAGGGGGACCATATATACATATAGAAACGTTAATGGAAAAAATAAATGTAGAAAGGGTGGTCCATATATATATATATATACACAGAGAAAAAGTCCATTTATAGTATAGTCAACGTTGTCAAGCTTGATTTGTGATCAGGCTGTGATATATCCGTCTATTTTTGTTCCTTATTTCCCAATTACATGTTGCCAACTAGATGAAAATGTTTTATATATTTTTTTATTTTGATAATAAATAAAAACATACATAAAAATGATTATTTGTAGAGAATTGTGTGTGTGTGTGTGTGTGTGTGTGTGTGTGAGTGAATCCACGCACAAAGACACAAAACAAGCGCGTACATTGGTGACTGACCGTCCAAAGTTGTCTGAACGCCGCCAGCCATCTAATGTTATTCACAGTCAGATGAAGACCTATGGCTAATTATCAACGAGCAACCTTCGGAGTTTCTCTTTTCCTTTCTGTTTGAACAAAAATAGATCACACCAATGTTTTTTTATACCTACCAAAAATACACATAATAGTAACCTTTTTTCCATTTTAAGGAAAGCATATGTTTTTTTTCCCTTTTTTGTTTTAAGGAAATTTGAAAGGACATTGATTTATGTCAATAAAAAATAAAAATTACAAGTAAGACTGAACCTATAACCTCACCAAAAGTCCTTTCATGTTATATTTTTTACCTATCAAAAGTACACATAACAACTTTTTTTTTTTCTTTTTGAGAAAAACGTGTGTTTTTTTTTCTTTATTTTTTTTTTTTAAAAAAGCTCATTAATTTATGTCAATAAACTATAAAAATTAAAAATGGGACCAAACCTACAACCTCACTCAAAAGTCCTCTCATGTTATGTTTTTACCTAACAAAAGTACACATGGTAACTTTTTTTTCCCCTTTTTAGGAGAACACATGTTTGTTTTCCTTTCTTTTTCTCTAAGAAAGAAAAAGAAAGTACTTTGAATTATGTCGATACAAAATAAGAATTATAAGTAAAATCGAACCTATAACCTCACTCAAAACTCTCTCCATGCTATGTTTCTACCTACCAAAGTTTCATGCATCCTTTTTTCTTTTTTTTTTTGTTTTGCTAAAAAAGAAAAGAGGATGTAGGACTTCAAAAATTTATTATAAATTTCTTATTAGACTTTTATGGTCACAATATCTAGGTGGTAAGGGTGGGCAGCAGATAAACAACCAACTTATGTTTCTACCATTTTGAAGGGATCCCCAGTGTGGTATTGGCTTTATCTTTCTTTTTTTTTTTTGGCTTAGAACTCCAATGTGGTAATATGCCAACACTAAATCTTAACATTTAGTAGAAAAACTGATTTTTCAATATCTTTTTTTTTTAATATTAAATTTGCCATATATTATTCTTGGTGTCAAATTTACCACGAATATAACGCCTATTTTAAAAATTTGTTGGCGGTTAGTTGATGTATTCATTTAACAATTACAACATTTTGTTCTTAAATTATTCAAAAATTTGATTCAAAAATTTGTAGGTTAATATAGTATATACCATTTGAAATACAATTATGCATTGTAGAAAAAAGTTAAAAAATAATGTACTAAATATGTTATTTTTACATTTTTTTTTTCCAAACATAGTTTTGCATTAGAATTTAAATTGAGAATAGTTTTACACAGACATATATACATACATCCGATCCAATGTTTTCCAATCGGAATATCTAATTTTGATAGATAAATGGACGTATTTCGGCCAATATATATGACCTCATCTGCTCATCAATTGAATGCCAGAAATTAACATCCAATCCGTCTAAAATAAGATATTTAACCTACCAACACTTGCATATATATTTTTAAAACAACAAAGTTAGCACCATATATTTCTACTACATTAAACTTAAACGACTACATGTTTTTCTACACATATGTACGTCAAGCAACAAATATATAGTTGGTAACATATATTTCTACTATATTAAGCTTTTTCACATTTTTTAACTATACGTTTTTCTCCAAGAGAAATTTAGTATGTGTAATTTTGATGAAATTTGTGATCTAGACTCCTTCGCCTTTTCTTTGAGGGGAGATGTTTGGTGGTAGTGGCAGTGGGCGAGTTTTCTTGGATCGTGGTTTTACCTTTGTTTTTATTTTATTGTGTATTTTATTTGTAATAGAAGCGATGTTATTTTTATCATCCTTCTTCATTTGTAAAAACGGAGATGGTCTTTCCACCTTTTTATTTTGTTTGTATGACATACCCGTTTGAGGGAATTATCAGTGATATGTGTTGGTATTTTGTTAGATTTATTTTTATCCTGCGTTATTTGTATCCCTAACTAATATATCGGGTTCAGACTCAATCAACTGTAGTAGTTTTTTATAATGAGTTTTGATCTGCTCAATTTTTATATCCAGTAGGTTTTTTCTCGTTAGATGTCGGCACTTGAGGTTTGTCTATTTGCTTTATCCATTTTCACTATTTAGGATCTGGTTCTCTTGTAATGGGCGGTCATTTATGACCATGTCAATTTCGTATACTGTGTAATTTGAAATGAATTTTTGTTTAAGAAGTTAAGGGGGGAAAAAGAAACTGCCACCTAGAAATAACATTTTTTTAACCCTCGTGTGTAAAAGCTTTCTGCCAGACTGCCACATGTATTGCTAACTTATTGAAACAATCACTCTCTATCTACGCCATTATAACTGCATTAATTGTCTGCGGAGCTTATAAATGTCAACTGTAGGTACCAACTAAAGAATATGGTATTAGCTGACAATGCTTTTTATTTTTTATTTTTTATTTTTTTGCCATAATAAATATCTTTGGGTGCTTGTAGAACTTGATATGAAAGTTATTTTACTTTTTGGTAAGGTATTAATGTTTTGGCTGATAGAGATACGATAACATAAAAACCTCAAACTTACTTGCCTTCTTTCTCTTTTTGGCTGACCTGAAAATAATACCAACGAGTTAAAAAAATGGGTCCCTTTTATTGAGAATCCTACGGTATACTTGGTTTTGTTAATTACTTGTACCCTTTCATTTCGATGAATTTCACCATATTTGACATTTAAAAACACACTAGTTGATAGTGGAGTAAATTTACCGTAAGAGAACAAGCCTACACCAATAGAAAGAGAGTTTTATTCCATGAAAAGGAAATTACAGTGTTTAACATCAACGGTGCGTTTTATTTTTTTAGCTATAAAAACATAGTTTCTTTAATAAAAGAGAAAAAGGGTGAAAAAGTCGACAAGTAACATTTTTTTATTAAATAATACTATAAAACATCGATGGTGTTAAAAAATCTACAACATAAGATTTATATACAAAGATTATTTTTTATTAACTGTAGTACTTAACGTGGATAATGCCTAAACAAAACCTACTTTCTTTAATGAGAGGGAGCGACTACTTTCTTTTTAGTTAAGTGGGAAAAGAGTTATTTTTTTTTATTTTTTATTTTTGGAAAAAGCGTATGTACTTGTATTCTTCCCTGTGTGTATTGTAAAATTGTAACCCCCGTCCGAAAGGGAGGGCAAGTGTAAGAGCTCTCTATAGCCAACACGTCCAAATCTCTTTTTTTATAGCCTCTCTTTGAGTTCTCTCTCAAACCCCAGTTTATTCTATTCCTTTCTCATACCCATAGCCTCAATCATCAACTACAGTTTTGCTTTCTTTTTTGCCTCTCTCTCTCTCTGTCTCTCTTCAGAAGCCCTGCTTTTTTATTTCCATTTTTTGCCCCCTCTTTCTGATCTCCGCTTTTCTGCTTCAGGAACCAGTTCTCACTGATCAGTCCCTTAATTTTTTTGGGTTGATCTGGTCTGTTTATCTATTTATTTCTCCTTTGATCCGAGTTCTTGAGAGTTTTTGGCTTCTGGGTTTTCATTTTTATTTTTATTTTTTTTAAACATATGCTAAACCTTTAAAAAACCAGAGAGAAACAAAGTAGAAGAAAAGACACAACAGACAGACAAAATATGTTGGATCTTAACGTTAACGTCGTCGCGGCGGATTCGGGCTGCCACGTGGAGGAGGCGGAGATGGTGATAATGGAGGTTCGACATGGCTCGAGAGGCACACCAATGGAGGACTCCGGCTCCTCCAACTCCTCGGTCGTCAATGCCGAATTCGCTCCGAATTCTTTGAATGCCTGCAGAGACGAATTAGACTCCAACTCCAACAATATTAACACCGAGGCATTGATCTTTGACATATTGAAGAAGGAAAATGACGCCTTTAAAGATCATAGAATGATCAGCCCCTCACCGCCGCCGCCGGGATTCGTCACGAGGTCGTTTTTTCCTGTCGTGACGGCTGCAGAAAAAAGCGGTATAGGAGAGGCTGCAGCGGTGGCGGTGGCCACCTCCGGGTACTCCTCGTCGTCGTCGAGACCGCAGTGGCTGCATTTATCGTTTGCGGACTCTGCAGCGGCGGCCGGGCAGCCAGCGCCGGCTGTGGCGGCCTCGGCGGAGCTGAGAGTGATGCAGCAGAAGCAGCAGATGAAGAAGAGCCGCCGCGGGCCGAGGTCCCGCAGCTCGCAGTACCGCGGTGTCACGTTCTACCGGAGAACCGGCCGTTGGGAATCCCATATCTGGTGAGTTCGCCGATAAAAAAAAATAATATTTAATTATAGTTATTATTATTTCATTATTGGTAGTTTCAATAAATCTTATTAATTTACCGGGAGAGACTCAAATTAGTAAATTTATTTGGTATAATTATTTAAAAAAAAAAAAAATCATTTGGTCCTGTTTTATGTTTTAGTACCAATAATATTGCTTAATCTTGTTTCACTATTTTTTTTTTTTTTTGTTCTTTCAATTCGTTTACAGGGATTGTGGAAAGCAGGTCTATTTAGGTAATTAACTGTATCATCTTTCTCTCTCTTTTTTCTGTTTAAATTATTTATTGGTTTTTCAGATGAACTCTTGGCTAAATTATTTTTATTTCTTTTTTTTTTCTTGGGATTTTTTTATAGGTGGATTTGACACTGCTCATGCTGCAGCAAGGTATGTATAAAAAAGCTACTAATAGAAATAACATTTTTCCTTACAAAAAAAGGAAATTAATAGCTATAAATTATTTTTTTCTTTTTTTTGAAGGTAAATTTTTTTTTCCTTTATAGCTTAATTCTGATTAATATTGGACTTTGTGATATTACAGAGCTTATGATAGAGCTGCAATTAAATTCCGTGGGGTTGATGCTGATATCAACTTTAATGTTGGCGATTACGAGGAAGACATGAAACAGGTTGGGATTGATATTATCACGTTTGTTCACATATATAATAATAATATAATATCAACTTTCTTAATTTTGTTTTTTTGAATTATTAATTTCTGACTTTTTTTAAATGATTTAATCAGATGAGGAATCTTGGTAAGGAAGAATTTGTGCAAATACTTCGTCGGCAGAGCACTGGGTTTGCCAGAGGAAGCTCAAAATACAGAGGCGTGACTCTTCACAAATGTGGTCGATGGGAAGCTAGAATGGGACAGTTCCTTGGCAAAAAGTGAGCAACATTTAGCTTTTATATTTTGCAACTGAATCTAACCATAATATATATATATATATATATATAAATGTTTTATGAGTTTCTTTTAATGGGTTTAGGCGTTTGAGAAAATTGCTCGTACGTTTGTGAAAATTTCCATAAATGGTGAGACAAAAGTAATAATATTATTCTAAGAGAGCTAAAATAGACAAAAGAAGAAATGCATGCCTGGCTTGGGCATGACTATTCCTTTTGTACCTATAAAACCATGATGCTAATTCCTTGGCAGGTATATTTATCTTGGATTATTCGACAGCGAACAAGAAGCTGCCAGGTCCTAAATTTTTGTGATCAAATGATGAAGAATTCAAATTGTTCCTCATCAGTCAAATATCAAAAAATTTCTTTTAAATCGTTTATAAGAAATGGTTTTGGCAGGGGCTTTAAGTTGTAACCCAACACATTTGTTTTCCTCCATAAATTTAGGGCTTATGACAAAGCTGCCATCAGATGTAATGGAAGGGAAGCAGTCACCAACTTTGAGCATAGTACTTACCAAGGGGAGATAATCCTAGATTCCAATGCGCAAGGTACTAAATTGATTTTTTCCAGATTGGAGAAAAAAATTTAAGGTTGCGTTTGTTTAAGTTCTTGAACGTCGTTTAGTCGTATGCGTGACCTACGTGAGTCTTTATTGTCGGTGAATCATTAGGTTCGATGTATCTGTACGTATCTAAAGTGCCGTAAGCTGAATAACACGACTCTTTCGATTTTTTTTTTTTTGTCGCGAGATTTTCATTACGAGGGTCCCAAACCACTAAATATGTGACACAGATACTGGTCTTGCAGGCAGTGAGCACAATCTTGATCTAAATCTTGGGATTTCTCCGCCGTCTGATGGGCCAAAGGGGAAGGACACTCTTGTGGAGTCTCGGTTTCATTGGAATGCTTGTGAAGTGCCCAACAGGGTCAAACCAACGGTACGATACTCTTAAAAACGAAAAACACGAATGTTTGTTTTTCTAATTTCTTATGCAAAAGCCATGTCTTATAACTGTTAATCATTGGTCCCCATAACTTTACAGATTGATGGACAATCCCCACATGTTCTAGCAGTGACATCCAACCACACTTCAGCCATATGTTCTGGGATACACCCTGGTTTCCTATCAAAACATGAGGTACTTTATTTTGCACACATTTGCATTGCCAAAAAATCTAACTCAAAACTTCCTCTTTTTTTTTGGCTTTCTCCAAACAGTGATCAAATTTTCATGTCAGAGTAGAAAATTATGGCATATTGTGCTGATCATGTGAAACTTTTGGGAGACAGGAGAGGGCAACTGTAACAGATTATCAGAACAAGGGGGCAGTCGAAGCGGTTAATTCTTCGCCGAGATTTTTGAACTGGGCATGGAAAATTCACGGTAGCAACAGTAGCGCCACTACTTCTACTACTACTACTACGAGTACTACTTCGAATGGCGTTACAGCTATGCCGGTTTTCTCCATTGCAGCATCATCAGGATTCTCATCTTCCATAGCTTCGGCTGCTCCATCAGCTACCTCTCTTCCTCAAAACCCGCAAAACAATTTTGCCCGCAATCTCTACCTTCCTAATTCGTCTGCCACAACCGAAAATTTTCAATCCCACATTCAAAGAGGATGAATATCAAACACCTTGAGTACACTAAAAGAGTGCTCAAAACTAGCTAGCTGTTACGACATGTTGAGATGTTTTTACTTCGGATGTGTCTCGCTATATAAATACATATTATACACATTTGCTTAACTGTAAGTTAATCTTTCGTTTAATTGTATCTGTTGTATATATATACTTATCCTTGTTCAACGCGGCTCAATATCATTGAAGGGAAACTTTTCTTGATGGAGATTATGATCATGATGATGATCTGTATCTTTTATCTGTTCTCATTTTCCCTGTCCCACTAATGTATCGATCATCTATACATCGCGTCAAAAAAAGAGAAAATAGGGGAAAAAAATAGGGGGAATCATGATAAGGTTGGGTACAAGCTAACAAAGCAGTTTTATCATGCCAGACAGAGAGAAGGGGACACATGAATAAGACCAATTGTTTGCGTCAACCTTATGCTCGCTCTCCTGTCCTAAATAATTGAATATCATATCAGAACAAAGCTAAGACTAACGTATTATCCACTCATTGTGAGACGTAAAATTAATATGAAATTGACACACAGGCTTTTGCCTTATCTGTAGGTATTTAAGTCCCTTAAAAGAAAAATGGCAAAAATTTATGATAAGATATGTAATTTTGACTTATTCGTGAGTATTGTTACTTTATTTTTAAGATTAATTTTTTAATGGTTTAATATAAGCATTACGGTATAAATTTTCAACATAGTCACTTAAAGATTAAATCATTACAAAATTAATTAAATAGTTGAAATAATAGTATCTATTAATAAGATAAAAATACAAGTTCTATCATAATAGCTAAAAAAAAAAAAAGAAAACATTTTTTTTTAATTTTTTTCCCAATAAAACCGGTAGAAAAGGGTAACTAGCAGTGGTAACTACTTGTGTCGGGAAAAAAAAAGACAAAAAACACATGATGGAAGTTCTACTAAATACTAATGACAATTGAAAAGGCAATTTGACCATGGTATTAAGCAGTTCTAATGATGCACCCAAGGGGGTGGTTGGAGTGGCGCAGAGCTCAACCTAGAAGACCTTCTCTCACAAAGGGACAATAAGGTCGAATCAAGATTCGATGTCTTATTTTATTGTCTCTATTTAAATTTTGGCATCTCATAAATTACTTAAGTATTTTTAGTATCTCGTTCCTATTTATACGGTCAGATTTCTAAATTTATAAGACATGGCAAATAAATATTAGATAGACAACTATTGAGATAGAAAAATAGAGACAACAGATCTAGACTCAGATAAGGTCACATGTTCAAGTTCCCATGCCATCCTTAGGTGTCCAACCAAAAGTAAGGGTGCTCGTGGGAAGTTACCTACCACCGTTATCCTATTTTGTACCAAGAAACAAAAAAGGTTCTCATGAGACTCCAAAATGAAACTTCTCATCTACCAAAGCTCCTGAGAGTAAGTTTATCTTGCTCTGAAAGCTGCATGTTGTACAAGTTGGGCCATAATATTAATAATCATGACCCCTACTCTGTAAGAAAGAATTTAACCTTCTTGGGCAAATTTGTTCAAAAAGAAAAAAACATTAGACAGACCCAAATCTAGTCATTATAAAAAAAAAAAAAAAAGAAGAAAAATCTCCCCATTAAATTTGTATGCACATGCAAAGTCACACTTGGGTCAATTTCTCAAACCATCCAAGCTGTAAGGTGCAGACAAAATTGGTGGTTGGGCTTATTGCTCAACATTTAACACCATACTGCCGAATCATTTAACGTTAGTTGGATTTAATTCTGTTTCTTTTGTTCAATAGTTCTAATAAAGATGATGTTGACTGCTTGCCTTGTAGCTCTTCTATTTCTGTGACCACATGAAGCGCTTTCTGGGAAAAATGGGTGGCAATGAATTCCATGTCGAGGAGTCCCTACCCAGACGTTTCTTTATGACAAGTTGTACGACTACATCTAGCTTCAGAAATAAAAGCACATTTTTCATTTTACGTTCTGAAAGTGCATTATCACATTCCCTTCTTCTATTCAAGCTAACAAAAGTTTTGATCACCTTTTTGCCTTTTGGTATTGGTCTATAGTATTGTATGGTGATAACTCGGACATTTTTGGGCCCGCTTGGTTCTTTTTTCAAAAGGTTTTTGCTGTTTTTAAAAATACAAAAACTGAAAACCAATTTAAAAGCACGTTTTGTTGGGTTTTTTTGATCCAAAACAAAAACAAAAACATTTCTCAAAACTTTCCATATGTGTATGAAAAATAAAAATGAATTATAATCCTTTTTTTTTTCTTTTTCTTTCTTCAAGAAAACCAAAACCCAACACACACCCCCCAACTCTTCCTCCTCCTTTGCCCAACCAGTCCTCTACAAGCACCGCCCATCCCTCATTGGTGACCTCAACGACCCACGTAGCGCTAGTGCGATAGGAATCTCGCAATGGGAAGCCTGCGACAGGAATCTTCTTGTAAATCTCCCGGGAAGGGAAGCTCGCCGTTAAGAGTGGGGCTGGGCTGGTCAAGGCTGGTCAAGGTGGGGCTGGGCTGGGCTGGGCTGGGTTGGGCTCGTCGGGGTGGGCTATCGCAAGCAACCTGGCCTCACCGGAGGCCGAGGCAAAGGAAGATGAAATCTTCCTACTGGTTTTATTGATAATCTTAAAAAGTTATTAATATATTAGTAATTAGTTTTTTTAAAAATTAAATTTAGGTTTTATTTATGTTAATAATTTTTTATCAAAAGAATATTTGTATTAAAAACATACCACTATATGTAACCAAACACAATTTCAAAAACATTTTTACCACATTTCTTAAAGCATTTTTATTTTCAGATTTTTTCAAAAACAAAAATTAAAATGAAAACACTACCAAACGGGACCTTTCTTTTTCGTTTTATTTTTTGAATTGATAACTAAAGTTTTTATAAGGTGCTTAGAAGATTGGTTGGCACTAAAAATATTAGTTTGAAGATCATAGCATGTAAAAGCCTTATATTAAAGCAATTTTTTGTTTTTTACTGTAACTGTTGAGAGCTTTATACTCTTTGTTAATTGAAATTGTTGCCAAACAACTTATTAGCCACCCAAGCCAACCCCAATCAGTCGTAGATTTTTTATTATTATTATTTAAGAAGGGCAATGAATTAAACCGAATCTTGAACTAAAATTATAACGTATATTTTTTAAAACTCTCCCTATCCCTCCCTCTAACATTTAGTTATCTATATGCATCTTAATTTTCTTCTTATCTTACAAGTGAACAAAGCTTGTAATACGATCAATTCTCTTTTTAAAATCTCCAGTCCCATAAATCATGAATTTATTTAGAAGTCAAAACCTAGAGTATAATTAAATTTTTTATTTAAATATATATATATATTTATATAAGCATCCTAATTTTTGGGCTCAAGAAATTATTTGGGGAAATTTTCATATAATACCATCTTTTGAAATTTATTTTTACAAACGTCTCGATGTTTAAGTGTAATACAACTTAAAACATATAATATAAATGGTAATGTAGAACAACTTTTTTAAGTATGATATAAATAAACATATTTGTTAAATATTGCATAATATGTATAGGGTGTTTGGTAACATACTTTTTCTTGATATTGTAGCATGTGAGGGCTTTATACTGTAGCAACCAAACATATTTTTTAAATATTGCATAATATGTATATAGTGTTTGATAGCATACTTTTTCTTAATACTGTAGCACGTGCAAGCTTTATACTGTAGCAATCAAAAGTTTTGGTTTTAACTTATATTGTCAAACGCCTAGTGTGTATTATAGAGTGGTTCAACCGGCACACCTCTATTAATTCTTTTACATTTTTTTTTTTTTTTTTGTAAACATGCACTGCTTAATTTTAAGAGTATTAAATTTACTCATCACACTATACACAGTTAATGCAAGATTTGGATTTCCATTGTGGACATCTAGGGATGGCTACGGGTGGGGTAGGATAGGGCATGGCCTGGATTGCTTTTCTATCTCCATTTCTGCTCTCCAAAACCATCTCCATCCTTATTAAAGAAAGATAAGGACGAAGTCGGAGAATCCCAATTTGAAGACTCTCTCTATATCCACCCCGATTCCATAATGATATTTATTGTTGATGATAATTTCAATAACAATAAACAAAAAACAAGTTGAAATTCACACTAAATTTAATCTAAATTCAATAATTTATCAAAACAAACCAAATTTTAACAAAATATTGTGAACAAAATATATTTTTGACAGATTAATAAAATGTATATATAGTTTTCTTATATGTATGTCCCGCCGATTCACGGGATAGAACTTTGTCCCATCACCGCCTCAATCCCCGAATATTATCCTCAATCCTTGCTCTTTTCGGGATGGGTATCTGCTCACCCATCCCCATGGAGAATACTGCCATCTCCATGGACATCCTGTTGGCAAGAATTTTCGCTCAACATGAAGTTGCACCATAAAAAGAGAGCGCTATAGAGTGAGGGCATTAGGGGGGTGCTTTTCATAGGGACTCTAATGCTCAAGTTAGACATGGGTTCTCAAAAAAATGAGCATAGTTGGTGCTAAGTGACGAGAGCATCAACGGAGGTGCATTGTGAATTGACCATGTTTAAATTTGAATAAAAGGTGAAAACTGTAAGCCTGTAACTCCTATGTGAAGCAGTATGTACTGGGGCCGGCTCAATGAATTTTAGGGCTAACTACACTTTTTAAAAGGGCTTTACAGGAATGCCGCAAATTTAAGGTATGGATTGATTTATACGCCAAGAAAAAATATTTGCAAAAAATGCTACAACTAAGCTGTCATGTTATATTTAGAATGTCAAATATACCTTCAAATATGTGGAAATTTATTCACTCTTTACAGGAGAGGACTTCAAAAGAGGTTGATCGATGACGTGGAGCGATCTAGGAGCAAAGGTGAGGCGTCTCTGCCATCAGATTCCTGGGCCTAGAGGAAGTACGGCCTAAAGCCCATCAAAGGATTTCCTTATCCCAGGACCCAGGTCTAGAATAATAGGATTTCGTTAATTTCGCCTCAAGCATTTAATTTATATTTTTCATCTACCAAAAAAATGAAGTTTTTCTTCAACAAATGGCTTATATTAGCAAATGGGAGAGGGAAGAAACCTAATAAAGATGAGCATATATTAGCCTTTATTTTGGTTTTTATTTTTCAACGTGGCATAAAATAAAATAATTTTATAAGGTGTGGCGTAAATCTATATATACATAAAAAGGTGGCAAGAGCATAAATACTCTAATTCATTTTTTATGAAATATTCTACTTGATTCATTATAATTTTTTTGAATTTTTAACCCTAGTCCCCTAATTTATTTAAATTTTTTTCTTTAATTGTTTTTAACTTAATCTCATCTCTCTTATTACTTGTGAAAATTTTTTGAAGAGCTCATTTTTGGGATTGAATCAACTCTTTTACTCTTCTCTTTTTCAATTGTTTGTCATAACCCGATGCATATTTTCTATTAAACATATCTATTTTTAGTCTTTATTGATGTGTATATGAAAATCGAATCAGCACCAATACGACAATAACAAAAAAACAGAATAGCAATTATAAAACATTAAAAGCAACAATTAGCAAGTAAATAAGTAATGAGAAAGAAACGTACAACTGGAGATTTTGTTGAGAAGAAAATAACAGTTGTGGCCTTGTGTTAAGAAAAACTTTTTATTTTGAGGAATTGAGAAAATAGCGTTTTACTGCCGTTTGAGTCTTTCCTTTTTTTTTTTTTTTTGAATATATATATACATATATATATGTATATGACGTTTATTGATTACTTTTTTAAATCTTGATGTTTATCATTATTATTTCTTTTTGAAAAGAATCATCATTATTATCACTATTATTTTCTTTGAAGTATTTTATTATTAAATTGTAATACGTTGAAATTTGATAAAAAAAAAAAAAAAGAAGATCTGGCACTTTATTTTGAAGATGACGTTTCATTTTTTTATTTTTTCTTTTTAAAAGAAAGATACATAATTGGCTTGCTTACCTAAAAATCATAATATGGCTTGACACTCTTTAAAAATTGCCACTCATTAACGTATAGACAACGTCATTTTTTTCTCCAGAGAGATGTTGGTCTTTAATAATGAAAACTATATATTTTTTTTAATTTAAAAAAAAAAGAACTACATCAAATACAAAAAATTAGAGCCTCCTTAATTTTGGGGCTCTAAGCTACTGCTTAATCTCCCTAGAGGTTAAGCCAACATTGTGAAATCCTCGAATAGTGACCATATTTACTACGCACAACTTTTAGTTTGGTGCTAGATACTCATTTTGCTCCTAGAAAGATCTGAACAAAAAATAAAAGAATGTAATGTAAGTGAATCAGGCAAGAAATAATTTCCAAAGCACATGCCACATTTGCCGTCTAAAACGAAGTGCCTGCTTAAAGCGCGTGTACATGTGCGTGTTCGTGTTCGTGTTCGTTTTCGTTTGGGGGATGTTATTCTTGCTTCTTGAAATTTGGGCTTATATAATATGTACGTGTTGAGCTTTGCTGCATTGGGCCGGCCCATGGCTTTTAAAGTAGGGCAAATCACATTAATCCCACATTTTCTTGTCTCAATTTTTATTATCTTACAATAATGCCCCTTAGTGTGTCACCTCATTAAAAATATTCTCCAATAAACTATTTATTAAAACTATCCTTTTATTGAAAATTAAAGATTTTTTAAAAGACTAAGTTACCCTTCCTCCCACTCATTGCCAAAATAGAACCTATCAGGTTTTGTCCTGAAACCTAAGTTCCGTTGTAGAACTTGGCAGGTTCTATCTTGGAAATCATTGGAACCCGCCTATGGTCGCCAGTGCAAGATGCTAGATTGTAACCTGTTAGGTTCTAAAATTGAAACCTATCAGATTTTAACATAAATTCTTTGTTTGAATCAAAGAAGCACCAACCGCCTTCGATCACCGGCGCGGTTGCCGGATTGTAACCTGGTATGTTACAAAGTAAAACCTACTAGATTTTAATATATTTTCTCTGAAACAAATAAATTCTAACTGCTTTTAGTCACCGACATGGGGTGCCGGACTGTAATGGAACCTGCTAGGTTCTTTCCTGAAACTCGCTAGATTCTATCATAGAACTTGCGAGATTCTATCCAAAAAATCGTTGAAACCGTTATATCCTATCTTGGAACTTGCTGGAACCTGCCAGATTCTAACATGAACTTTGCTAGGTTCTAACACAGAACTCACTAGATTCCAACAAGAGACCTGCCAGTTTTTGCCAAAAAAATCACCAAAAGCATCAGATTTCATCCCAAAACTTGTCAGAATCTACTAGATTTCATCTCGGAACCTGTTAGATTCTATTCAAATACTAACAACAAATTTAAATCTCTAATCAAGTCATCAAAAAAAAAAAATTCATAATCTTCAAACAAAAGATAAAAATTAACAAAACTCAAGAGCCAACAAAAAACCTCAAGAACTCTAAAATGGTTGAAATTGTCACAACGAAATTCAAATTACAATCACAATAATCTTGAAAAACTAAAATAATAATTTTGATCACCATTAAAGCATAAAACTAAACATAAACACGTCTTAATGGAAAATAAAGGCCAATCACAATCACTGAAACACAAGTTTCATTATATCATGCCCTAAGAAATTAAAATTAATACGAAAAGAAATAATAAAACACAAAATTAATTGGTACAGATCTAGCTACATAAAACCGTACATGCCTAGACAAATCCATGCAGGTCTGACCGAATCTATTGTAGCACCACTAGGATCTCCTTATGGGCAAGATCGCAAACTTTGGTATGCATTTGAGTTCGGTGTTAGTTTGGGAGATTAGATTGGAGATCTGATGACGATCTACATTGTTAATGACATGGCTTGAAAGGGAGATGAATAGATCGTTGGAACTCACTGCCAACAATGACCGATGAGATCACAAACTCCAGTATGCATTCGACTTCGAAGTTGGTTTGGGAGCTTAGATTGGAGATCTGACGAGATCTGCACCATCAATGACATGGCTTGAAAGGGAGACGAATAGATCGCTCGAACTTACGGCCAATGATGATTGGCGAGATCATAAACTCCTGTACACATTTGAGTTTGGAGTTGGTTTAGGAGCTTTAATTGGAGACCTGACGACGATCTGCATAGTCGATGACATGGCTTGAAAGGGAGACAAATAGATCACTCAAACTTGCGGCCAACAATGACCATAGTGAGTGAAAAATACAACTCCGAGTTCAGAAAGATAAGATCGGAAGAGAGAGGGATGCACAATGAGAGGATAGAGTGCAAGAAGGCAAAGAGAAAGAGAAGAGATAGAGAGAGTATGGGAGGCTGAGAGAAAGAGAAAAGGGAGAGAGGCAGACAATAGGTAGAGAGAGAGAAATTTTTATCTGATCTAGGGTTTCTTTTGGGATAACTATAAGGGCAAAATAGTAAATGTGAAATTGAAATTTTTAAAAATAAAATCATTAAAGGGGCAGCTTTGAAAAGACAAAAGTAAGAACGTAGTTTTAATAATGTGTGTTTTAAAGGCATTTTGTGTAGTTCTCATTTTTTATTTGTAACATAAAGTGTAAAAAGTTATTATGCCACAATCCTAGTGCATGTCTCATAGGATATTTTGTGTCCCTCTAGAACACATTGTGTGTCCTATTAAGATTTTTCCTCCTCTATTTTTCTCTCTCCTCTCTCTTATTTGGGCTAGGATATTATGTACATATTGAGATTGATTTTGCTGCATTGGGCTAGGCCATGGCTTTTAAAGTAGGGCAAATCTCATTAATACCATATTTTTTTTCTCAATTTTTATTTAGAATATAAAATGTGAAAGATTATTATGTCACAAACTTAGTAGGTGTCTCATAGGGATATGTAGTATCCCTCTCTGGGACACACTATCTATTTCATTAGATTTTTTCTCTTCTATTTTTCTCTATCATCTCTCTTTCTCTCTCTTCTCGCTGGTATCAGCTTGTCTTCAACCACGACGACATCATCGATGGCCTAAAAAAACAAAGACTAGAAAAGAAAAGCTAACAACAACATCAAACCCAAAACCACCAGATGTGGCGGCAGCAACAACAACAGTGTCACCGATGGCAGTGGTGATTCCTAAAGGTGGTGAAGTAAGAATCACAACGACAAATCAGATTTGGCCATGGTCACAATCCTAGACTTACATTTGTGTGGTGCGACGCTGGAGAAGATGACTAGACATCAATCTCCTTGACTGGATCTTCTTCGTCGCTGCTTTACCATAGATCTCAGCCTCGAGTTTTCTTCGTCATCGCAAAGCTCTACTATCACGAATAGAGGAGATCGTCACGACAACTCCGTTGTTGCAAAGCTCCACCGTAAGCTCCGTCATCACAAGTAGAGGAGGAAGTCCATGAGTAGAGTAGATCGGTGACGTTGCTCAATCAGAGAGAGAGAGACATAGATCAGTTTAGTGCAACTCTTCATTCGCCATTTTTTCCAGTGAAGGAGAGAAAGAGAACAAGATAAAGAGAGTGAGAGGAGGGAGATAATGGGAGAAAGAGGGGGAAATCTAATATGATACAGATTAAGAAACGAAATACGAAGTTTAAAATTTGTGTCAGATCAAGATTTGTGGCAATTATTTTTTAAGTTTTAAAAATTGTAGCATAAAAATTAAATATGTTAAAAAGGTGGTATATTGTAGAATTTTCTCTTTAAGATACATGTTATACTTACATACATATATTTATACATATACATATATTAGGAGAAAAATTATAAATAACTTGTTTTTTTCTTTTTTTTTTTGGAATATAAATCAATGGGAAGGTAATTTTGAAAAAGCTAATAAATAGGTAGTTCTATTTGTACTCCTCTTTTAACTTTTCACACCCCACTTCAAAATACACCCCTTATACTTTTGAAATAACTAAATTTACTTATTGTCCCTCTATAGTGTCAAAACTATCATTATAATTATGACTTCCTTTTGCTTCATTTTCTTTTCACACCCACCACTTTTTTCATTATTTTAATATTCTTATTTTATTTTTCTGTCTCTCTATATTTTTTTTGCTTTTTTTTTTGTTGAAACTTTTTTCATACGCAAAGAATTTTTAAATTAAAAATTATATATTTACTACAATAGTCATTAAATGGTGAAAATTAGGATTTTGTCTTTACATAGGTGTGTGGAAAGAAAAAAAGTATCATTAGTTTTTATTTGAAAGCCAACCTTGCTTGTCTTTTGGATTCAGAGTGCATGTGTGCCAAATTTACTAGCTTAATGAATGTAATGTCTTCAGAACTATTTTACTATGATGACTTTCATTTATTTGGAATTTGATGGTATTGAGAGGATTTCTTCAGAAATATATTATACCTATTTGTAAGAAACTGAATCAGGGGAGTTAATCAGTTAGCTTGTGTAGCCTTAAGAAGGATAAAAAGCAGTTAAAGATGGTTTTGAGCAAATTAAAAACCGACAGCCAAAATAAAAATAAAAAAAAATCCCATCTTGGCATGCTATTAGAACGAAATCCCCTTTGCAGCCTTGTTTGTTTGTAAAAGACCTTTGTTTAGGTTTATGAAGAATATATATTCACTACAATGGTCATTGAACCTTGAAAATTAGGGTTTTGTTTTTCCATATAGGTACGTATGGAAAGAAAAAATGTATAATTAGTTTCTATTTAATAAAAAAAAGATTTAATTATGTAATTAAAGCAATTACATATAATTGTCCCTTTTTGTCATTTTATTGAAGAGTTTTTTCAGTAATATAAAAATTTATTTTCAAGGAGGCGTCAAATTTGATATTAGAATTTATTCAATGATTAAATTTGGTAAATTATTTACCAAAAAACCAAATTGATTCTTGGTTAATTTCGATTTCAACAGTAAAATTGTATAAAACGTGCATATATCCACATGTGTTCAACGAAGAGTTGCCCAGGTGAATGCTTTGAGCCATCAAGTAAAATAGCAATGCAAAAAGGGAAAGTCAATTACTTAAGATGCTCAAATATGACACTAGACTACATACATATTATAACAACTAAAAATCTATAGCATTTTTAAGATAAAAATGAGATTTGTTGGGTAAAGATGTGAAAAACCATAAGAACAAATTCAAAATTAATTAAACCTTAATCCAAAAATGGTCCACCTTTTGGATATCCTTTTCAGGCTCCACCTGAACTGCATCTAAGACCTCCCATCGGGCCTCCTTGATGTAGACGCTGGAGTCCATGACGTAGACCTCCCAGTATATTTATTAAGCTAATTTATTTACAATATTTACATATTTTTACAACATATTTCAATTTTCAAAATTTTGTGATTTCAAATTTTTAACAACAAGAAATGCAACTAATTTAAAATGAAACTTTAACAATAAGTGTGATTAAATAAAAGAGAATTAACAATAATTATAACACTATTATGGCTTAAATGTTTAATTTTGACGATTAATTCTACTATATTTTAGTTTTTTAAAATTATATATTAAATAGTTTAAGAATACATTATGACATTCTTTGACGACAATAAATCAAGCATTACTAAGTATTTACTATGGTATTTCATGTCTATAACGGAGTAAAAACTCAGGTTAATAAACAAGCATGATTTCAACATTATTTAACAAAATAATAAGTTAAGTATTTATCATACTATTCTCTGTCTATGAAATCAAGGTCTTTCCAAGAATTATCTATGCTAGCCTATGTCGATGATAAATAAAAACCAGGATTTTGCTAGAGTTCTAGATAAGAAAATGCAAAAAACTGAGTTTTCTAAGAAAATAATTTTGCATTATAACTGCTTAGAAAACTAAGAAAAACTAAAAATATTTAAAGTAATTTTGCTAGAATTTCCCCATCTCTCCTCAGCTAAAAAGAAAAATTAAAAAGGCATATTTAAAATAAAAACACTTAAAATATTATTAAACATAATTTTTATTACACTACTTAGAAACTAATTTACAAAACTATAAACTAAAAAAAAATTAAAAACTAAATCTAAAAACTAAGTATTTGTAAAATAGTAATTTTCTACAACTGAAAGGGGTGAGAAAATGAGGCACAAGCCTTGGGGATTTATACGTCATGAAAATGACACTTTTGCTTCAAGTCGCAAATTGAGCTAAAAACATTGCCAAATCGACAGCATGGTTATTTTTTTTTTTTTATATATTTTTCTTTTTTCCACGTTGATAAAGGCTCTTCAGTATGCAAGTTGGCGGACGTAATACGGTGTAAGGCGCTTACCGAACGGATGAGCACTGACCACAAGATGCACTGATTGAAGAGTGGAGCATGGCCTACTAATGAAGACCGTTGGATGAGTCTACCTACTCTAATCGCACAGTTGCAAAAGTGAGCTCAAGTGGAACTGACTGTAGCAGATATGTGGAAATCTAAAATTGTAGCTCGTAGTGCTTTCCACATGGATGGTCAGGATTGAAACGGTGGCATGATGTGACGGTCCATAAAGCTTTTCATGTCCAGATATTTTAAATTCAAATTTCTTTTATTTCTTTTGCATTTATTGCTTGATTTTGTCCATTTTGATGCCGTTTTGTTCTTTTTTTTTCTAAATTTTAAATCTAAAAATAAACAAACACATTAAAATTAATTATTTTACAAGACTAATATTTACAATAATTTTAAAATTTTTATTTTACATTAAAACATACTAAAAATAATTACAAAATTTTAAAATTCTTATCCCTTTCAGTTTGACATAAATATAATTTTTAAAACCTAGAAACATTTTTTAGAAATTACTAAAAATATAATAGAATATTTACAAATTTAAAATACATTTCCAAACACATTAAGACTCAAAATATATTCACACAGGATTATTTTTATGGTTTTAATTAATTTCAAACTAATTAATTATTTAACTCACAAAACTAACTCTAAAAATTACCAAAACTATTATTAAACATAAAAACATATTAAAAACTCATAATTAGTCATATTTTTTTTTTAAAAAAACTAAACAATATTTAAAACACAAATGCTTTAATTAAGAAGTTTAATAAGAAATGTGAATACAAAATGATAATATTCAACCTTAAGAAATATACGTTTTCACAACTTCATCACACCTCTTAACCAACTATTGCTAGTCTTGAGCAATTAAAATGATAAAACTTAAAAACAAAACAAAGTTTTGATTTTTCAAAAGTTGGTGACTCTTCACAGATTTTCCTCAATGGTTATCTCATATTCATTCCTCAAAGTAAAAATGCAAATATTAACCAAGTTTATGGTTCATTTCAAGAGCATGTCTCATATTTAATATGGATTTTTCCATGTGTGTGCTTTTCTATCACTAATTAGTTTATGCTAACCAATTAAGTTTACATTAATGTAAACTAATTTACATCAATTATACTTCGAATTATCAGATACCTTATGAGTGAAAGGTAAAAGAAAGGATTATGAATTTATTAAAAAGCTAGGCTAAAATTTGTGGTTCACAAAGAAAAATAGAAATACTAGGCTCAATGAGATGACTAAGGATATATAATTTAAACAGGTTAGCTTGAAAGGCTTAAACGATCCATAGATGGTCTAAATTATAATTATAATTTAGTATTATATAGGATTTCACCTCAAGAGGGGTTCAAACAAATTATAAGACTTTATAAATACAAACCATATTTATATTAGCATAAACAGTCTTTAAATTAGTATAACAAATCAAATTTAGAAATTAAGTGCTAAAATTTGGGAAAATTCCCAACCTAGATGTGAGGCAGACAAAAGAAATTAACATAAACTTAAGCAATATCTAAAATTTACCACATCATGAAAATGATATAACCTTTGATTTTGTCATCGGACAAGAGACAAATCACCATAAAACAAAAATGTTTGCAGATAGTACAAAATAATTTTTAGATTTTTTGATTTTTAGATTTTTTTTTTGAAATAATCAGATGCAATACAAACACAAAGTTTTTACAAACAAGCATAAATGCATTTCAAGAATGCTAATAACTCTTTTACTCAGCTATTTCTAATAAGGCGAATATGCATTTCAAGAATATTAGGTATTCCTTATGTTGACCGCCTTCAAACATGCATGCAACAAATGAAAGTTGCAAAGATGAGATTAAACACACAAGATTACATTTTTGGGCCACATCGAGATGCATTTCAAAACAAATCTTCACTCAGCCATCTCGACCTTGGAGAATATGAATCTTAAAGTTTTACAAACAGCACACCATTTTTTTTATTTTTAATTTTTTGAATTTTTTGCTTGGTTTTTAAAACTAGTCCCATTAAAACATAGACACGAAATCAAAAAACTTTTGACAAAATTTGAAAAATTTTGACGCAACCCCTTTTCCCAACCTAAATTGAACATTGTCCCTAATATTTAACAAGATTAAGCAAAAAGAACAACAACATACATATAAGAACGATTATTAAAAGACATAAGCATAAAATGAACAGCAACATAAATGAGCATGTTGTAGGTAAAACTAAAAGTTTAAAAAGTTTAAAGAGAAAGATCCAAATCTCGATAGCCTTTTTTGCTGTCTTTCTTCTTTCAATCTACCTTGGAAGTTGCAGTGTCTATATCAAGAGTGATAACCTGCATCTTTTCGAGCAATTCCTTAACAATTAGAGCAAAGATAAAGATCTTCCTTTCTGACTTTACAAAAAAGTTTTGATCTACATTATTATCTAAAAAACTTAAAAAGACCATCAAAGAAACCATTTGTATTTAAAGACTAATGGGTTTAGAATAGATGCCTAATAATTTCCAGTTTGATACAACAAATATCTCTTCTAGAGTTCCTAGATCTCCTGGTAAGACAATAAAAGGATCTGAGTGATCTATCATGGATGTAATTCTTGTATAGATATTTGGGACTATCTTTTCCGTTCCTATGGTTCGACCACAAAAATGACCTTGCATAAGAATACTGGAAGTAAAACTTAGGACTCCAATTGCTTTAGATACCACTCCAGCTTTAACTACACCTATTAAACCTAGACTAGCTGCCCCATATACTAAGTTTATTTTTCTTTTAAATAAGGCTTGACTTAGTTCAAATGCATCTTCAAAATAAACTGGTCCTTTTCCTAGACTAGAACCACAAAACACATAGATATTTTTTAAAGTTTGAGATAATTAGGAATAGAACGCCACAATAGTTTATAAGACGAAGACTCTTTTTTTTTAATATTTTATTTTTAACTGACTCTTATTTAACACCACTCTGAAAAAAACCTAAACCTAAAATGGGATCTTACACACATATGAGTATAGACAAGGATAAAATGTTAGGTAAAAACAGGTAAAGACAGATGTGAGGATAGGTATGAACAGATGGACAGATGTTACATACTTTTATAACTTTAAAAAATTTTTACCCAACAATACTATTTAACTTTTGAAAAAGATGAGAGTACTATACAACCTTTGACAAATGAGAACTTATTTTAAAAATCAAGATAACTCTTATAGTAAACGACACACAAAATATGTACCGAAGAAAATAATGTATCTGACAGATAAGAAAAATTCAAAATAATAATATTAAAAGATAATAATACAAACACAATTATTAAATAACTGATGTAACAATCACACAAAGACAATCTTTTTGTTGATGAAATTTTATTCGAAAATGAATTAAAAACTTATGTTCATCAAAATGCTCTCCAAAAATTTCATCACAAAACCATTCTAATGACTTTTTTTAAAACCAAGATTATTTCTTGAATAAATTTTTAACAATTTTTTAGAAAGTAAAAATACACAAAAACAAAGAACACTTTATAGATTTTGTTTCAAACTAGATGGATCGAGTGTCTATTTCCCATCTAAATTTTCAAAAAACTGAACAATTGGGTCGTTTAACATTAGATTCCTAAGATATTCTTCCTGAGATGTTCTTTCAATACATGGAATTGTTGCCACATGTTTTGACATAGCCCTTATACATACCCACTTGGATGTAACTTAAAGAAGCTTAGAGATCTTCTAAGTTCTCTTTTTTAAGATCATTTTACAATATTAAAGTTTATCTTATCTATTTATAGACACATAACTAGGTGAAGGATACTTGCTCAAACAATTTTGATGAGAACACTTATGACACTTTGATTCCATATAATAGACACTTCTTTTTCTAGCACACAAACTCGTACCTATCTAAGGCAGACCTTTATTAGTTGCATCACTAGGATGGACTAGGTCTTCTATATATATTTTTAGATCAGGTAGAAGTCCAAAACGAGAAAGAACCCATATACAAGTAACTCTAGTTTTGTACTTTTGTTTAATTTCTTTCTAGGAAGGAGAAGGAAAATATTTCTTAAGATGCTTATATTTAGGATCCATGGTGAAAGAGAAAGAAATATGAGATTCTTGAGAGTAAAGTAAGAAATTTCTGAGAGATTTTTAAGAGAGCTTTTGAAAGATCTAGAAACTTTGAGTGAATTTGTGAGTACTTGGGAGTATTAAGAAGATTTTGTGGGATTAAGAGAGAAAAGATTGAATAATTTCTAAGAAAAGTGTTTGAAGGTCGAAGAACTTTAAAGGCTTTCTAGAAAATTTTCGAGAATTCTAGAGAGAAGGTAGAAAGAATTCGAGAGTTTAGGGAGAGAAAATTTTATAAATTGAAAGAGTAGAGAGTTTTGAGACTGGATGATTAGTGTCGGATTATTATATATATATATATATATATATATATGAAGGGTAGGCTATTCTTTAGACATGGGAAAAACTATACAGACGCTATGAGACTATTCTAAATAGTATTGAGCCAAATATATGATGGACTAAGTAAAAGTAACCTACTAGATTACTAAACATACTAAATATACAACCATGTACGAAACAATTTTTTTGTATTTTGTATTTTTTAATTTTTTTACAAAATTCTAAAATTGAGAAAAATTATGTGTTACTCATTTCATTAAAATATGTTTCTAGAGGCTATTGATACAAAAATATCAACTAATCATTTGATTATATCTCCATAATCTTCACCACTTTAACTGATTTTTGAAAGTGACTCCTCTGAATTTTAGGAAAATAACACACAAGATAAACAAACATAACACACAAAAAAACAAAAAAAAAAAAGAAAATACTAGGTTATAGTTGAAAATGGGTCAACATCCATACAAATGGGTCAACATCCATACAATCTAAATCAGAAAGATATTTAGAATGACATGAATAATATTTAGATATAAATGGACTCTTTTCAAAAATTTTCCAAGCACTTTTTTTTTTTTGCATTTTTTAGAATCAAGACAATTTTCTTTCACAACAAAATCTTTTTTTTATAGAATTATCTTTTATAGGATTAAATTTACAAGTTTCACTTTTTTTCAACATCAAATTTGCAAGTTCATATGCTTCATCAACCAAAGACTAATCTTTCTCAATTGGTTTAGTTTCACAATTTTCAAAATCAACAGATTGTTTCAACGTATTGAACAATTGTTTAGTTTCACAATTTTCAAAATCAACAGATTGTTTCAACGTATTGAACACATTGAATTTAGGAGTCATGTTTCCAAAAGACAATTTCAAGACGCCATTCCTATATTTAATCAAGGCATTTGAAGTTATAAGAAATGGATGGCCTAAAATGATAGGGACTTGAACATTTGAAGTGGCAATAGATTATCTATCCAAAACAATAAAGTCTACTAAGAAGTAAAACTTATCAATCTGAACTAAAACATCATCAACTATTTCTCTTAGAATTTTCATAGAACGATCAGCTAACTGAATTTCACCTAAACCTAATTGCTGATAAATAGAATAACGCACAAGATTGACACTAGCATCAAGATCTAACAATGAATGGTGAATTTGTGTGTTTCCTATGATACAAGAAATTATGCGACAGCCTAAATCTTTGTCCTTCAACGGTGAATCATGTTGAATGATAGAACTACATTCCTAGTTAAAAATGCAACCTTAGTCACATTATACTTCCTTTTTATTGTACACAAATATTTAAAAAATTTAGTATAAGATGAGACTTGTTTGATTGTATCTAAAAGTGAAATGTTAATCTTGAATTGCTTAAAAGTTTAAAAACTTCAGCATTCTTATTAAACTTTTCTTGTGAAAGCAAAGCATGTGTAAAAGGGACCTTTGGAATAAATTTTTCTTTTGAAACAACATTTTCTTTTTTAGAACTTTCCTCATTACTATTAACTTTATCATCACTTTTCAAAGTCAATTAATAGTTTTACCACTTCAAAGAGTTGAAGCAAAATTAATAGTTTCTTATTGTGATGAATAACTTGAAGAGGCAACTTCATTTACAGATAGATAATTTACAAGTTAAGTAGGGAATTTGCCTTTTTGTTTAATGCTAAGTGAAGAAGTGAGCTTAAAAATGGATTCTTTAGTCTCATGAATATTTTGTGAAGTGCGAGTGTTAATGACTTCCTATTTTTGAATGAATTTTTTACAAACATCCTTAAGAATTTTAACTCGTGAATTAAAACTTTTAAGAGGTGGAAAATTTTGTGGAGGTTTTTAAAATTATGATTTGTTGGATATTGTGGATTTTGAGGTTGTTGTGGAAATGGTAGGCAATTTTGAGAATTTTGAGCTTGATGTGGTGGTGGTGGTGGTTGTTTCATTTCTACAATTGAAATTGGGATGATTTCTTTATTGTGGATTGTATGTGTCAGAATGTGGAGATGGAAAAAGCTTTCTAACTTGATTCATTCGGTTTGTGTAATTCACCTTTTCATAGGATTTTTTCTTGAAAACTAGGCAGTCATAAGTCGAGTGACCTATGGTTTGGCGAACACTATACAAAGTTTCAGTCTTAGCTTCCTGAACATTCCTATATTCCATGGCTTTAATCTTTCTTAACAAACTAGCAATTATAGCATTTAGATCATTCTTTGATTAAGTTGATGAACATCTCTTTGAGCATTAGAAAGATTAGACCTAACGAGCCTTCAGAATTAATAAGTATTGAGAGATTTTAGCTATGTTATCTAGAAAATCTAGCGCTTCATCAGGTTCTTTATCAAGAAATTCTCTATTACACATTGCTTGAATGAATTGATGTGTTTCAGAAGTTAAACCTTCCTAAAAGAAACTAATATAATAACATTTTTCAAAACCATGAAGTGGACAAGAATTCAATGAATTCTTAAAATGTTCCCAACATTAAAAATAGATTTCCTTCGTATTTTGAGAAATTTTTTTAATTTGTTTCTTCAAATCATTGGTTTTACGAGTTGGAAAGAATTTCTTCAAAAACTCATTTTGCATTTCTTGTGATGTACCAATTGACCTGAGTTTTAAAGAAGTAAGCCAAGTTATAGCTTTATCTTTCAAAGAAAAAAGAAGAAGCTTAAGCTTAACAATTTTATTTGAAACATCTTGGTTAATGAAGGTAACATAAACATCTTCAAATTCTCTGAGGTGAAAATAAGGATTTTCAAATTCTAAGCCATGAAAATTTGAAAACAAGTTAATCATTCCTAGTTTAAATCTAAAGTAGTTATGAGTACTGAGAGGAAAAACCAAACATGATGGAGTGGATTCTAGAAGTGTTTGCAAATAACCATGCATCGATTGAACATGATTGATGACTTGTTGATTAACAATGTTTTCATTATAGACATTTTCATCATCAGCCATTTTGAGTGAATGTAAAGACATAACATAAACTGAAGGTGGCTCTAAACCTTTCCTGAGTAATCTACGAGTTTTAGACATACGAGATCAAATACACATGTAAATTATTTAAATTATTTAAAAGGTTTTCTAGACAAGATGCTAAGCTTTTCTTTATGCGAAGTGAATAAAGTAGTGAGTGAAAAACATGCGCCTTATTTCTTTTGTAGATTTGGGAATTATATGCTTCAAGATGTTCCCAGGAAAGATTGGTGGACCAAAGTCTACTTAAAAACCAACCTTTTAATTAGAACAATGTTTTAGAAATGACTGGTGTTAAGAGAATCTCCAAAAGCAACTAGTTATGGGAAAGGTTTTCGAACCAGCGTCAACCCCCAAACGAAACTTTCTCTAAGTATACGTTTCCTCAAAACCACAATTGTAATTAATTATTATGAAAAACCCTATTCTAAAGCCTAAAACATACAAATAAGAAAATTAAAATTTTTTGGAGTTTTTTTATATTTTTTAATTTTTATGAATAGTAAATAATGAAGAGTAATTGATGTAAATAGTAACTTATCTGTAATGCATGCAAAATTCCCACCTAAACAATATTTATATCTACAAGACAACATTTATTAATAGAAAATAAATAAACAAAAAATGGTTAGTAAATAGAAAATAAAAGAAAAAGCAATATAATCTACAAAATAGATTGTCCTAATGAATAGCCAGTTCCCTAGCAACGGCACCAAAAACTTATTTGGTCTTAAAAGTTGCAATCTAAAATAATCTCAAGTATAAGGTTATCACAAGTAATAAAACTAGGTGAATCGAAGGTTGATCCCACTAGAGAAAAGTGATGCAAAGTCGAATTTATTTACAATATTTACCCATTTTTACAACACTTTTTTATTTTAAGAATTTTAGTTTTTCTAAATTATATATTAAATGATTTAAGAATACATTTTGACATCCTTAGTTGACAATAAATCAAGCATTACTAAGTATTCACTGTGGTAATTCATGTTTATAATGTAGCAAAAACTCAAGTTAATAAACAAGCATGATTTCAATATTATTTAACTAAAATAATAAACAAAATAATAAGTTAAGCATACCATGCCATTCCTTGTCTACAACTAATCAAGGTCCTCCCAAGTATTATCTGTGTTATTCTATGTCAACGATAAATAAAAACCAAGATTTTGCCAGAGTTCTAGCTAAGAAAATACTAAAAACCAGAGTTTTCTAAGAAAATAATTTGGCATTATAATTATTTAGAAAACTAAGAAAAATTAAAAATATTTAATGTAATTTTACTAGAATTTCTCTCTCTCCTAAGCTAATAAAGAAAATTAAAAAGACATATTTAAAATAAAAACACTCGAAATATTATTGAACATAATTTTTACAACACTGCTTAGAAACTACTTTACAAAAGCACAAACTAAAGACTAAGTATTAAAAGTTAAAACTAAAAACTAACAATTTATTAAATAGTAATTTTCTACAACAGAAAGGGGTAAGAAAATAATGCAAAAGCCTCATGTATTTATAGGCCATGAAAATGGCACTATTGCTCCAAGTTGCAATTTTTTAAAATATTTTTTAACTATTTTTGGCTAAAAATGTTGCCAAATCGACAACTTGCTGATTTTTTTTGTATTTTTTTCTCTATGTTGATAGACGCTCCTCAATAGGCTTGTTGGCGGAGGTAATCTAGTGTGATTTGCATACTAAATGGATGAACATGGATACAAGATGCGTTGACCAAAGACTCAAAGCACGACTGAGATTGAGTGGAGCATGGCCCACTGATGAAAACCATTGGATAAGTATTGGTATGCTTATTGCACGGCTAAAAAAGTGAGCTCAAGTGGAATTGATTGTAATAGATTCGAGACACCTAAAATTGCAGTTGGTAGTGCTTTCCACGTGGATGGCCAGGATTAACATGGTGGCACGATCGGATGGTCCACAGAGCGCTACGTGTTCAGATAATTTAAATTCAAATTTCTTTTACTTCTTTTGATTTGTTGTTTAATTTTGTCCGTTTTGGTGCCGTTTTGCTTGGTTTTTTTTCCAAATTTCAAATCTAAAAATACATAAACACACTAAAATTAATTATCTTAAAAGCTTAATATTTACAATAATTTTAAAGATATTTATTTTACATTAAAATACACAAAAAATACTAAAAATATTTACAGACTTTTAAAATTCTAGGCCCTTTTTGGTTTGGTATAGATATAATTTTTAAGGCTTGGAAATTATTTTAGAAATTACTAAAAATATAATAGAATATATTTATAAACTTAAAACACATTTTTGAATATATTAAACTCAAAATATAGTCACATAAGCTTATTTTTATGGTTTTAATTAATTTCAAACTAATTAATTTTTTAACTCACAAAACTAACTCAAAAAATTATCGAAAATACTATTAAACATAAAAATATATTAAAAAAATCATAACTAAAAATATTTTTACACAAAGACACTAAAATACTATTTAACACACAAATACTTTAATTAAGGAGTTTAATGAGAAATATAAATGCAAAATGATGATATTTAACCTTAAGAAATGTGCGTTTTTACAATCTCATCAGTTTGTGATGGCACGAGTTGGGTAGCGCTTGCAGAGGCATTGTTGAGCGACGCTTGCAAAGGCACTAGTCTTTGATCTCCTAAGCGTCAACGTACGACGCGAGTTGGAGCAACGACGAACCTCGCAAGCTCGATGGAATTTTGGCTTGGGCATGGGTTGATTGATAGTGGATTGGGGATGGGTTCATAACCATATTTCCTTCAAATTTTTTGTCTGACGTGTTTTATTTAGGTATGATTTTAGGGTTTTGAATCAATTGTTAAGATTAAAGTTTCAATGAAATCAATGGTTGAGATTTGCTTAGGTAAAAATTGATATAAAAAAGGGTATGTGATAGATGTGGTTGGTTTTATTTTAGCTTTTATAAACATCACAATTTTGACCTGTCGATTTATAATCTAAAGGTGTATCTTTCGTTCTCCACCGGTGGAGAATTTTAGTCCCCCCCCCATAGAATTTCCTAAAACTACAACACATTTTGCACCTAAAATGAGTAAGAATGGCATGTTTTCATATTTAAAGAGCACATCACAAGAAGTGTTTAAGTTCATGAAAAATTTGTAAGATTTATCTTGATTCTCATATTGTTTATGTTCTTTTGGAGCATGATACACGATAACCTTCCTTCAAGATTTAAACCGAAGGTGGAACAGTGTCTTTTCAACACTTCATAGATTGGGGTGAAATGTTACATCTTGATTTTTTTTTTAAGGAGATTTTGAAAGGGAAATTATAACATGTTTTGTAACTAGAGAAGGTAAGAATGGCATGTTACCATATTTAAAGAGCACCTCACAAGAAGTGTCTAAGTTCACGTAAAATTTGTAAGATTTATCTTGGTCCTCATCTTGTTTGTGTTCTTTTCGAGCTCGATACATGGTAACTTTCCTCCGAGATTTAAACTGAAGGTTGAAGAGTGCATTTCAACACTTCATAGATAGGGGTGAAATGTTACATCGTGATTTTTTTTAAGAAGATTTTGAAAAACTAATATTATCCAAATTTTTAATAATTTAGACAATACTCATGTTTAGTTCACCCATTCGAACCAAAAAACCTAATTCTAATCAATTTTGTTAATTTTTGTAATAAAATTTAAATTATTATAATGTTTTAAGTTTAAACCGGTAATTCAGGCGAAACATTCAAACGTTGTGACGTAACAACTAAGGGGGCGAGGATGATATGATACACTCTAAACTTGGTGCACATCACGATAATTTTACAAATTCGTGAAAAAGATAATCCTTGTTGGATGTTTTTTGTCATAATAACCTCCAAACGTTCTCCCTCTCTCTCCCTCGCCTTCCCTAAAAATATCTCTCAGTTGTCCAAACCCACCAAAAATGTGGCGCATCATTGACGCCCACCTCAGGACCATCCGTCTAATCCCCTCTCTCGCCTCTTCTTCTTCTTCTTCCTCAACACTCGCACTTTTCCGTACAATCAGAACTCAGCGACAAACTCGCTCCGTCTTCTCCAATCTCCAAACTCTATCCCTCGCCGGAACCCTAGTCTCCCGAACTAATACCCTCGCCGGCTTCGGCGTCCGGAGCTTCGGCTTCCTCGCCGAGCGGGGCGTGTCGTCGGTGTCGCCGGCGCAGACATTGGAGTGGAGCGAGCAGGGCGCCTTGTCTCCGGAGCTCGGAGATGGCGACAATGGCAGTGTCGACGAAGACACCAGGCCTGCAATTCCTGTTCGAGCTTATTTTTTCTCAACTAGGTTTTAATTTTTTATGATTTTTGAGGAAATTGATTTCTGAATAGTTTTGTTGAACAACAATTCTAATTGTTTGTTTGAATTGTAGTGTGGATTTAAGAAGATTATTGGAAGAGAAGAAGGCCAATTTTATCCCGCCAACATCACGGATGACTAATTACATTGTACTTAAATTTGGCGAGCTTTGTAATACTCATGTAAGGGTTTTGTTTTGTTTTGTTTTGTTTTTTTTTTAAAATAAAGTTTTTGAATTTCTTTTAAACTTTTTGATTGTTTGTGGTTCTTTTCAAATTATATTTTTAGAATTGTTGGAGGATAATGGATTTGTCAACTGGCTGTTACATTGACTTAATTAGGCGTGTAATGAAGAAAAAGCCATTTTTAGCGCCCAAGATTAACTGATTAAGTCTTGCAACTTTGGTTTTTCTTATTTAGCAGCATCGGTGATTTTTATAGCATTATCAATTGTGGGAACATTTAATTTAGCTAGCCGGGTTAGCAGTTGAGTCGAGGGTTGTTTTCATCAACTTCCGGCAATCTTTCAAGTTTTCTGTAGCTGTGTGCTCTTGATTCGTGGGACGGAGGTGATAGGTCCTTGAGCTATATGTTTGTGCAAAAGTTCAATTTTCTTTAGTTGGTGTGCTCTTACATGGCGTAATTTGTGGACTGTCTTTAGTTTTAAGACCAGCTCAAATAATCAGGGCTTGGGTGAGCATTAAGACTAAATCATATTTCAATTCTTGGTGAATTCTGTGCTTCTGAGGGAAACTAAAGGGAGAATCTCGTCTCACTTTGTATTTAGGCTTTTCTTTATCTTGTCCTTCTTTTAGTCTTATACGTGTTTGTTAAGGATTCACTTTGTGAATTGCTTGATTATGCATTTTCCTGCATTTCGGCCGTGAACCGAATTCCCTGCCAAATACTTTGGTAACTCAAATACATAACTGAACATGATGTTAAGTTTATTGTTTCAGGGTTTAGGTGCTTCCTTAAGTGGGAGTGACTGCTGCTATATGGTTGTTTTTCAGTATGGCTCCATTGTCTTGTTTAATGTCCGTGAGCATGAGGTTGATGGATATTTGAAAATTGTAGAAAAACATGCATCGGGATTGCTACCTGAAATGAGAAAGGATGGTAAGATACTAAGATCTCACGAACACACTTGGTTATAAAGCAATGGAAGTTTTTAACTATTGATTCATAATGGAGGTTTTTCTTCTTCTTCTTTTTTTTTTTTTTTTTTAAACAATGATTTTGTGGATTTAAGTTATGTCTTTGGTTGCTTGTAATCTTGTATAAGAGGACTGATCATATTAGGGATGAATGATTCTTGCTATGCCAAAATAAATGAGTTTACTTGGCGTTTGAAATGCTAGAGTTTGAACTAATACGATATTTATATGTTCATGAACCAGTTGCAAATTGTCTTTTGGGGCACGGGGTTTATTTTCATCAGTTTTATTTATTCATAGAAGAGTTTTGCATCTATATCAGTGTTATTCTTACATACTTGAACTTGATTCTGTTTTAAAATTTTAGAGTATGAAGTTAGAGAAAAGCCAACATTAAACACATGGATGCAAGGTGGATTAGACTATATTATGTTGCAATACTTGAACATCGATGGCATTCGTACCATTGGTAGTGTCCTTGGTCAAAGTATTGCTCTTGATTACTATGTACGCCAGGTAAGGTTCATATAAGCTTGCAAATTCCAACTTCATCAGGGGTTTTTTGTAACTGTGTCACTTAAAATTTTATTCCTCTTTTAGGTCGATGGGATGGTTGCAGAATTTACGGACATAAATCGTGGAATGGAAACAACTGGAAAATTTAAGATGAAGAGGAAAAAGCTATTTCAGTTGGTGGGAAAGGCAAATTCTAATCTTGCTGATGTGATTCTTAAACTTGGACTGTTTGAGAGGTATTATTTCAATCATCTGCACTAAGGAATTACTGCTTTCTTCATAACTTTGAGTTTTAGTACTAAAATAATTTGAAAAAGATAACTTAGGATGGGGGCTGTAGTTATCCAGAAGTTTGATAAAGCTAGTATGTGATATTCCAACATGTATAGGCCGCTAAATCAGGGGCCAATATTAAATTGTTAATTAGAAAGAGTAGATCCTTCAAAAAAAAAAAAAAAAAAGAAAAAGAAAGAGTAGATGATATAGCACCCCCCTTCCTGTTTTTTGAATTGTCACCTACTGAATAATGGGTGGAATATGATCGGGTTTACAGGTTGTTAAACATGATTAGAAGCTTGTATTGGTGTCTAGTGGTAGCTTATAACGAGTGTTCCAGTACAAGTCTATTCCTAGTGATACAATCATTTGCACCCCGGGAAAAGTCGTGAAAGATATTGTTTAGACGACAATAATGATTGATATGTCAATTTATGCTTGTAAATATTGTTTCAACCTTTTATATTCATTTCTCAATATATATACATATATATATATATATATATATATATATATATATATATATCAAGAAAAAGACATTGTCGTTTGGTGTTGTTTTTAAAATAGGTAAAAATGTTTTTTTTTGAAAAATGAGAATATTTTGAAAATTGTGTTTAGAGTGTTTTTAAAATTTGCTTCGAAAAGCGGTTGAAAACATTTTCAAAAATTCTGAGAACAAAATCAAACGGGTTGTTTTTAAAAGTTACAGGGGAGACTGGGGGTGGTACAAACTTGGGTTTACAATCATATTCATATTATTTGAACTATCTTGCTCTTTTATTTTTTCCCTTTCAATCGGGATTATTTGGCTGTGTTTTGATTTGTGTCATGGGAATTTCGTTTGGCTTTACAGATCAGACATTGCCTGGAAAGATGCAAAATATGCTCAGATATGGGAATATCTCAGAGATGAATTTGAGTTAACTCAGAGATTCGCAAGTCTCGATTTTAAGTTGAAGTTTGTGGAGGTACACTAGCTTCTTTGTGTATTTCTCTCTTTTACCTGTAAAAATGCTGAATCTGGGGAGTTTATATTTTTCATCTGTATGATTGTTATTATAGTTACATTTCCCCCCTCTATTTTGCAGCATAATATTCGCTTCCTTCAGGAAATTCTTCAAAATAGGAAATCAGATTTTTTGGAGTGGCTCATAATTACCTTGATAGGTGCTGAAATCCTTTTATCTCTTTATGACATTGTACATAGATCGACTTCACTGTAAAACGGGATATTTGCTGATGCGTCTATTCAAGCAAAGCCCTTAGTGGAAATGTCGAAGTTACCGTATATTTTTACTGCTTATAACAGTTGATTTCTGATTTCTTATTTCTTATTTCTTCTTTCGCAATTCGTAACTTTGATGCCAATTCAGAATCGTGTAAATATTATTTGACTTGATAGTGCAAAATTGATTATCATATATCAAATAATAAGTTTTTTCCATCTGCTTCTTTTTCTTCTTTTTTTGGTTTTTTCTGAGCGGGCATTGAACTATCATTTTCTCTTTGTTGCAAAAGTCCAAACTCTTATCATTTGTCTCTTTTTGGTAACGAGAAGGATATGAAAAACGACCGTGTTTTCGTTTAGAAGAACAGTTGAAACTAACAGTTTTGATTTGAGAAATGTAGTATGTGAAAACTTTATATTGTAGTTTTTTTCTGTGAGAGTTTTATGCTGTTTATAGTTTAAACTAACGGTTTAAAAAGCTGATGGCTAGAATCGTTCTTTTAAGCGGCCTAAATAACATTTAAACTCCAAGAGTTCACAAACTAACAACCCATTTTTAGACCTGTAATGTTTTAATAACCTCAGTAAGTTGGAGAGGAAAAGACAATCAGGAAAATAAGGGGAAAAATCTTTTTGGTATCGTGTGTTTTTTGAGCAAATCACTTTGAAACCTTTTTGTTTTAATATTAAGAATTTGGTAGCTTGATGTTTTTAAAATTCCATTTTATTATCCTAAATAGGATTTTTTTAAACATAAAAATATCCTTTATATCCTTTTGCCTTTTACATTAGCCGGTCTAAAGTTTGAAAGAAAAAAGAGAGAACATATTTTCTCCGGTTTAAAAAAAGGGAAAATATTTTCATTTATTGACATTTGGACATAAGAATGGTCTCTCTCTCTCTCTCTTAATTTTAGGCCATTAAAATAACAAGAGAAAAAGGGTAAAATAAAATTTCATGCCCCAAGACACGGTTACATTTTTTAAAACTTCAAAGTACCATTTTAATATTATAAAAAATACTATAAAAAACACGCGATGACAAAATGAATCTTTTGAAAAACACTTGGACATGGATTACCACTAAAATGGACCGTAATATACAAAAAGCAGAAAATATGGGAAATAACATTGACGATAAACTAAAGTTGACTATTGACTGTGAGGAAGACCTTGAGTGTTGTTTATAGATCCTCTTGAATCTTTTGTATCGTCCATAGCAGTGTCATCTCTAACTTGTTTAGTGTTGGTGGTTGTTTTTGTTTCACGCCTTTTCGGAAGCACAGACTCAGGATCCCGTCCTTCAAAGTAAATTAACTTAATACGTAGACCTAGACCATGCTCGGGGAACTTACGTGGTTCATAATTTGGGGGCCATTAAGTAAACAAATAAACTTGTTTATTTTAGCCAAATCTGATTTTAATTCCACTTTGAGGTCTAAATTAATTTGATTTAAAATTAACATTTTTAAGATTGGTGTTTTTATAAATGTAAATTCTATTTGGACATCATGAGATTTCAAGTATTGTATAATTAAAAAATAAAATTCTTTTTTCTCCTATATGTGTTGGTGTTTATATATACAAATATAAGAAATGATTCAATATTTATAAAAGTTTGTAATCATGTAATGGAATATTCAAACCATAGAGGATATGATTATGTTGTACTTAATATGAATTTGGTTTAGAATCGGTAGATAAAGTTAGACACTTTATCTTTACTAAAGATTATGATGTTGTCAATTTCCAATTTGAATAGAGACACTAATGTGTTTGGAACACATTAAACTTGAACTAAGATAGAATTTAATTTTTTTGTATAATTTTTTAATAAGAAATTAGAATTCTATCATTGTCATTCATTTTATGGATCATACTTAAGTGATTGATGGACTTAGATCTATTTATTATATATTTTGATTGTTAATGAGTGGACCCATTAATCCACGACTCAAAAGTTCAACATATTAGAGGCGTAACATAATAGGTGGTTGGAAACACTTCTCACTGATTATACGGAATCCATAGCTCCTACTAGATAGGATGATAAGATAATATTTTCATGAGTCTTAAGTTAGGAAAACTTGGATGTAGAGATGTCGTTGTTTGATATGGGATATCAAATGTACCTAAAATCCTCGTTTATATTTCATTCATAAAAAGGACATTCATTAGAGCATTAATAGTACTCATGGATAAATAAGTAATTAGGGAGGTTGTACGTAAATAATAATCCTAGCTTTAATAATGAATATTATTGTGGAAGGTATAATCATATAATAAATGTTACGTTAATGGACAACCTTATGTCAGCATTTAATGTTTAAGTTTCCATACAATTAATATATATATAATATATTATATATATTATTTAAGTGTGTACATTAGTTTTCAATAGTGACATAAACTGAAGTTAATAATTCTTATTAGTTTGATTATGAGATAATTAAAATTATAAATAATTATTGAACTTTATATTACATATGTTCATTGGACTCTTTTGCTAGATACATAATTGTAATACCAGACTTTTTAAACTTCTTGCTTAGAGTTAGAAACTTATTAATTGAGAATGAGAAGATGTTTATAAACTTTTACAAGATTGTAGCAAATTAAGCATGAGGTGGTAATTAGGGGAAGCTAGGTTATGACTACTCATTGTAAGAAGCACGACGTATCATCATGAAGCCGACGACTAACTTTAGCATGACACACAAGCATTAGATGGGCTACATGCATGATAGCTAAGTGGCACACATGCATGGTGATAAATGGTGCCACGTGGTAGGGATTGAAGCACGCTTAGTATCTTAGGTAAACATATGGCAAGCATGCATGTCAACACATGGCAAGCATGTATGATGGCTAAGTGTTAAAGGAAGCCATGTGGATTACATGTATAGTGACTTCTTGTGACATGTGTTAAGTTATAATTTAAGAGACACATTGTCATGGTTAATAGATGTCTATAAATAGGAGATGTGTGGGTCATTTTATAACATGACCAAATTTAGGAAATCTGAGTGAGAAAAGGAAAGAAAGGAAAAGAAAGGAAAAGAAAAGGAAAAAAGAGAGGAAAAAAAAGAGTTAGTAGCTATTCCTTGCTAAGCACATTAAAGTAAATATATCTTTCACTGCATCATTTGAACATTAATATGTTTGTGAAATCATGTTTCCAATTTATGTTATAACATCTATGATTATGATCATCATTATGATATGTATATGCTTTGAAGTTTTATGAAAAGTGTTTATGTATAGTGTGAATTGTTGTGCTTGTTATGAACCAAAGAAAATTAATGTTATAAGGGCCAAATCCCCTAAGGAAAAAGGGTCCAATAGAGGGGCAAATAAATATAAAGTTAGGGGTTCTAACAATACAAGATTAGCATCATACAGAAGGGCCTAAAGTAAAAGTTAAAGATAAATATTTTGAAAGTGGATTTACATGGTTTATTTCTTGAACATTCACTTATATAGTTTTCATGATGTAGGTGGCTCTCAAGTAGAGGTTTCATTTGATTGAACAAGAATGGTCCAAGATCTCATGATAAATCTAGAGATTTTGAGATGTGAAATTAGTGATTTTTTTAGTGTCTTGCATATTTAAAATAGATTTGCAATAAAAGTTATTATTCTATGTTTTATATAGTTATTTTATTAAGTTTTCAGTGATAGATATTAAGAAATAACATTTCTTTTGAATTGGTAGGATTTAGAGATGCCAGCTTGGGTGGGGTGTTACAATAATACATGAGTGTGTTGTCCATGATCTGGTAACGTAATCGTATCACTTGATTTTCAATGTGTAGAAAAATTTTATTTTAAAAGTTAAAATAGATATGACACAAGAATTATTTATTCTATCAGATTTAATAAATAATTGAGATAATCATGAAAAACATTTATTTTAAATGCTAAAATAAATAATATCTTAGTTTGAACCCAAATAAGATCTCATAAAGATACTAGATGGATTTTAAATTGCACTGTTAGAGAGAAGAGTAACACATATCATCCTCCTATTGTAGGGATCACAAACACACCCAACCATCCTAGGATTGGAGTATTTTGCAAGCTGATGTTTTTTTACAGGCTTTTCTGTCTAGAGTTCTTGTTGCTCTCCTATTTAAAGCTTTGACTCTCTTGAGAAGGGATGGGAGGAGATATAGAAGACATTGTTTTAAGGAGTCTCACTGGTGTTCATACACCTGTTGATATGGAGAAAGGACAATGGTAAGGGAAGGTTTCCCACTAGTTCATGTTTTATTCAATTATTGTAAGCATCACGAGATGAATCCTATTGGTTTAAGAAAACTTTAAAGTCATATTCCCTTGCCTTGTTATATTTTTTACTGAAAATTTTCTCAGCAAACCAATAGACAAGTGAGGGAGAAATAAACCAAAAAGCCTATATTTTATCTTTAGAAATTATCCATGAGAAAGAATAGATCCAAAAGCCCATAAAGAGGCAAAAAATCCTAAAAATCCCCAAAAAAATGCCAGAAAAGTCATAAAATCTAGTGAAATTTTATATTAGGATTGTCCCCTAGAGTGTTTTTGACATCCCTTGGGAACCCCTTTGGCGGTGCTTTACATTGTTAGATTCTAGCCTTTATTTTGCCTATTATGGCAAGAGAATGCTCTTGGAAGCAGACTAACACTTCTAAGTGCTTTGGAGATAGCAAGTTGAACCTCGTCAACCAGACATAGCCTGGCCTCGGGGTTGGCAACCTAGAGATGAGGACTTGATCCCCATAAATCATTTATTTTTGTCCTTAAATCATACCATTTTCAATAAGAAAAAAAGCCATGCCTAGAAAGCCTCTTGATGAATTTGCTCAAGATAAAAGTCTGGCTATAGGTCTGACCCTGACATGGAGGACGCTTCCTAGAGCAGCAGTCAAAAACTCCCCCTTCTTCCCTTATAGATACCCAGCGTATCAACTCACTTCCACAAGCCAAGATCAACTTGATCTCTCTCTATTAGCTGAACCTGGCCATTTTCCTCCTTATTTTCTCCTTTTATAAGTTGGCACTTTATGGACTTAGAAAGACCTTCCAAGGTCTGTGCCTTTTAGACTATTGTTGCTCTGAGAGAGTTCTTTTGTGGTCTGTGCCCTTTGGACCTTTGCCAGTCTAAGAGTCCTTCTAAGATCCCGTCCGTGCTGTAAGGTCTATGCTCTTCAGATATGGAGACTTTTAGACGTCACTCCCTTGGATCTCTGGGATATCCTCTCAACCTTATCCTCTAAACCACCAACCCTAGCACTCCTATGAGATATCACCCACCATACCAAAAACCTAAATCCCTCAGGACAGTTTTGCTTAGGAGATATCTCCATCAACTTTTTGCTTACTTCTCTAACCACCATACTTCATTCATGTTTTGTCATCTTGTGACTTTGCTTTGCTGAGAATAGCAACAAATTGGGCCCTAAGAGCCACTCTCCTTTGGATCTAACCATCCCAACTATTTTAGTTGAGGTCCCATGGGCTTCATTTATGAGCTCTTTGAAGACCTTGATCTCATTCGAATCATCACCAACAAATTAAAGACATACACATATGCATCCCTTTATACATCATATGCTCCGAATCTACTGAACCCCAACACTTAGCAAATACATGCAACTTCCCATTAGGATTTAGATTCCATATTCCATGCTACTTGCTAGCTAACCATTCAGTAGTGACATAATGGTTGCTAAAGGCCCTCCATCAATTGTGCCCTTTCTTAAAAGTCTTAACTTGAAGATTTTTCTTTTCATCACTTAATGATGCAAAATCATTCAAGGACAATTGCCTCTACACTTTGCCCTTATCCTATCTTTTTCGTTCTTTACTAGTTTGATGGATCATTAACTGTTTATTGTATATTCCTTGTCTGCTTTCCTAAATTCTGCTACAAAACCAAAGTTCATGCTGAGATGAACCCTCAGATCATCCATGTTGACTTTCGGACCAAACCCATGAAGCAGTTCTCTTTCCTCATTTTTAGAACCACATAGATTGATCAAATTTAGAGAAAGCTCTATTCATTTCCCCTCTTTGAGAAAACTACAAGCATCTTCATGTCCACTCGTCACTTTAACATTCCGAATACCCTTAGCAATTGGTATTTCTAAATAACCTCCGTTAAATTTTTCTTTCTTGGAGTCTTTAACAGACAAAAAGTAGGAAAAGGAGTATAAAACATAAATTTTTAAATTCCCTAAAAGCATTTTTTGGAAACAACAAACACTATAAACAATGCAGCAACCATAGAATTAACGATGTTTACTTTTATATCCAATAAATATCAAACCAGCCTACAGAACACTAACAAACTAGAATTTACCAGACTCTGGCTTGTCCTCGTAAACATTCTCGCAAAAAATGGCTATCTAACCTTCGTCTAGAGGATCTCCATCAAATGTATAATCAACGCTTTAGTTGGACTCTTCCTCATCTTCAAACCCCGCAAAAATAAAGGCTGGTTTCTCCCATGGTCGAAAGATTGAACAAGACCATAATAGAATTTGTTTTCTAATTGAATCTATTTTAATGACAAGAAATTACATGCTACATTATCTTAGATGGCCAATTTATGTATGGATCTTAATGTTGAGTGAATGGCGGATTCACATCTATAAATCATGTTTTATGAAATTCCAATAGGTGATATTTTTACTAAAATCAATAACTCGTATATTTTAAAGACATAAAGTTATAAATAGAAGGGAACGTCACTTTGTAGATATGGAATTTATAACTTCATTAATGAAGATTAATGATATCTATTATAGTACTAATTCAGGGACTAGGGTATAAGAGTGCTCTTACATATTCAATATGGGATGTGACAGTGAGATTCCAAAATTTAGGTAAATGGCTTTCTTATTTTCTTTATTATTATTATTATTATTATTTAATTTTAGTAAAGTCTAAATGACCTAAATAAAGAATACATATTTAATAATTTAACACTAATTGACAATAATTAAGATCACTACTTAATCAAAATTGAAAGTAATTAAAAAAAAAAAAAAGCTAACTCTGCCCTCCCAAATAGAGCATGACCACCCCCATAACCAAAAACAAACCCTATCCTTCAAACAAAGAATAACGCCAATGATGCCAAGCCCCCTTCATGACTCGAACCTCACGACCAATCCTTGTGTCCACCGTCGCCTTTGTCATCCACTGAATCCTAAGAACAAGTAGGTTTTCACATTTGGAGTCTATTTTTTTTTTTTTTTAAAAAGAAAACATGTTTAATTGCAAAATAGTTTGTCTTTGATAGTTGGACTTGTATGATACAAACAACTTTTTATGCTTTGATAGTTGGACTTCTATGATATAAATAACTTTTTATGCAAACTTGGTAACTGCATTGAATGCTCAAAATGGTTTTATTATTTTTTTCCTTTTGCCTCAAGCGGTTATTTTTAATACCTGTAAACTGTCTTTTTCTTTCACGCATGGTAAGTAGTATTGACATTACACGTTGCACGATGAATAGTTATATTGTATAATAATTTTGGCTTCTTTTGGAGAGGGAAAAAAAATAAATGGAAACTGAACTTGATGACTATGAATTGTATGCATAGAAACTGAACTCACTCTTTTGTTTTCTTGTCAAAATGAATCACTTTAACAACGTCCTTATCACTGTCTCCCATATTGATCTTGGCTGCCACCTATAATTAGAGTGCCAAAAGGTAGTAATAGACACAAGTATGAAATTCAAAAAACGAAAAGTCAAGAATGCAAAAGCAATATAAAGTTACAACATAAATACTTGCTCCCCCTTTAGACTAGCAAAAGCTTCTAGTTGGCTTCTTATTGAAAGCGGAGAGTCTGGGAATATTTGGCTCGTTTTTCACCCTCTTCCTCTTCCGACTATTGTGCTAGATTTATGTAGGATATGGTGTAAAAAATCATTGTCAATATCTAGACACAGTCGAGAAAGATTATCCCCCAAAAAGTATGAGAATGGAGCAATTAAGGAAATTCTAACAATGGTTGACATAAAATGTATTTGCGTGTTATGAGAATGGAATTTTATAATTGTGTTGCTACATCTTACAATAAATTGTATATGGCCCATGTTTTAGATAGATTGTATTTTCTTCCTTTTTATAGTTGATCCTGGTTGTAGGTTTTGCTAGTAGGTTGAATCATAAGCATTCTTGAGGTGTATTCATTAAAAAAGAAAAGAAGTTATAAGCTGACCTGGAAACTACTTTTTTCCTACCTTTATAGGGACATATTTAAGTTGCATAGATTGTCGATACTTGATAGATAAAAAATTTTCTCGCTATGCATGTTGTTGATACCTATTTTTTTAGGGCTCAAGCCCAATCCATATGTTATGATATGCCCAAGATTAGTATGTGGACCCAAGCCACTTTGTGAGGATCTGTAAGTGGGTTATGGTTTAGAAAGCTAAGGAACTTGAATGGACCCATTTTATCTAGTTCAATAGATTTTTGACTCACTTAGGAAGTCCTAAATCTAATTGAAATTAAGATAAAATGGATGTGATGAAATTAAAATAAAAAACTCATCCATAAGCCTTAGCCCAATCTTAAAGAGGACCTAATTAAGATGTCCTAGCCCAATCCATAAAGAAGGCCCACATAAATCGGACAACACACTCAGCTCAATGGTCCACCTGGACAATTAGTTCACCTGGGCCAATTAGGCCACATAGACTAGCCAGCTCACCTAACCTAGTCAACATGCGTTCACCACAAAAGCCAAAACCTCTCTTTTTTTCGATTAGCTAGGTCGAATTTGAAGCATTTCCCTAAGGTTTGAACCTTATATAAAGAAGACAAAACATTAGCTGAAGCGTTGGATACCCCTTTTTAGGCCTCCTGAAATGGAGTGGTAGAGTGGCTGGAGGTTATAAACAGCTACTGGCTCATCTCCTATTGTTTGACCAAGACTTTTTGAATTTTTGGGGAAATTTTCCCTCCTTTGGAATTGCCATTTCATGCCTTTATTAGAATTAGGATTTGAAACACACTTTAATTAGAAATTGCAAATAGAATGGTTCTCAACCATACCGAAAAACTATAGGATGGCTCCCCTTCAAGCCACCAATCCTCTATTATTTTTCATTGGGCCATCTCCAACACAATTGTTAATAACAATGCTATATTTGCCCTCAAAAAGTATAAAAATAGCATATTTAATATGTTATTTTATTTTATAGTCCAATGTATAATACAACTTAAAATGTCATAATTGTCTTTTATCGTAATTATTAAGTCTTGAAACTTGTAAAAGTAAAACTTTTGTATAAAATAATTAAAAAGCAAGAATATTGTAATTTTTAAAGTAAAAAGTTCAATCAACTAACTAATAGAAATCAAATGTTAAAGTTGCTATATGCTAAACTTCATGGCAATTGCCATAAAGTTTAGCATATAGCAAATTTAGAATTAAAAATATACATTGCATTGGAGATTTTTTTTTTCTTTTTTACATTCAAATGTTAAATTTTTTATTGGCACATCAATTTAGCATTGGATTGGAGATGTTCTTACTTTTTCTCATCAAAACATTATGAATTCAACCACCACCTAGTTTCACTAAGAGAAGCCACCACTGGGAGTAATTCCTATCAAAGTTATAGCCAACAACCACCACTCAAAGAGCATCGACAACCACCATACTCTAGTCAAAACCCATTTCATTCCCTAAGTACGACTTCACCCGAACCAACCTAAATCCAGATTCATTCCCTAAAGGATACCACGCTTGATAAGACTAGAAATCCTTTAAAAATTTCTTCACCCGAAATATTGTTAGAATATCATCAACTTTGTTAACTACACAATCAAACTTAAAATGGATGTCCCAACCAAAAGAACTAGGATTCCTCCATACATTATCCATGTTTCTCTCCCACACCATAGGCTTAACTAGAGGTCTTTTTTTTTGTCAACATCTTCAATCATAGGGGCCGGAATTGTAACAAGTCTCACCCTTTGACGTTGACTATCCCTAGGGCTATTCGGGTCTAGTGTAACCTAGTTGAGGCCACCATCAATGCTTGGTAGAATGCTCACTTTAGCCATTCACAATATTGAAACTGTCTACTGTGGACTCGCTAGTCTCTAACACTCGTAGTACTAGACCCAGCACCCTATAGACAATCGACTTAGCCTAATCAAAAGAGCCCATGAAGCCCGCACGGTCCACATCTATAAGCTCTTTGCAAAAGAGCCCCAACTCATGTTTATTAAGACTTTTATGATTTAGAAAATTACTAGTGTTTAGGAATTTGGTGACAGGATAAGCAGTTACAAGAGGTTGAAAGTTACTTATGGCATGATGATTAATGATGCCATCATATAAATTTAGAGAGTAAATATGCTTTACAATAATAAAAAAAACTTTGAGCCAGGTGCCAGCCTGCCAACCCAAGCCCTTTATTAGATGGCCCCATCAAAGTTGATTGAACTAAGGAGTCAGCTTAACGGGTTGCTAAATGTCGGTTTCATATAACCTTCAAAAGCGCCTTATGGTGCCCTGGTCTATTTTAGAGGAAGCAGGATGGTTCGTTACAGATGTGTATAGACTATTAGGCCCTCAACAAGGTGACAATCAAGAATAAGTAACTTGGTCCCTAATGCTGTGGATTTGTTCGATCAGTTGGCAAGTGCATCGTATTTCACAAAGCTAGATCTGCGGTTAGGTTATTGGCAGGTGCAGATAGTCGAGAGGGATGAGTCAAGACTGCTTGTGTGATGATATATGGCTCATTTGAGTTTCTAGTTATGCCATTTGGCTTAATTAACACTCTTGCCACATTTTGCAACATGATGAATGAGCTGCTTTATGAGTTTCTTGATGATTTTGTGGTTGTTTATTCAAATGATATTATTGTTTACTTAAGATCCTTGGTGGATCATCTTAACCACTTGCGGCAAGTATTCTCACAGCTTAGAGAATATAAGTTATTTGTGAAGAAAGAAAAGTGCAAGTTTTGTAGGCAAGAAGTCAAGTTCTTGGGCCATTGGATTTCCAAAGGCAAGATTCAGATCGACAAGGGAAAAGTTAAGGCTATCATGGATTGACCTATGCTAAACCAAGTGACATACTTGTGTTTTTTCCTCGATTTGGCAAACTACTATCAACGGTTCATCAAAGGGTATTCAAAAAAGGCAAGCCTTTTGGCAGACTTACTGAAGAAGGACTAGAAATGGGCATGGATAGACACATGCCAGGAAGCCTTCAGCAAGCCAAAGGCAACAGTCTCCTCGAAACTAGTCCTAAGTTTGCTAGATTTCAAGCTTTTTTTAGGTGTATACAGATGCATCAGATCAAGCCCTCGATGGAGTACTCATATAGAATGCCCACCTCGTGGCTTATGAGAGTTGGAATCTCAAAGACACTGAGCAGTGGTATTCGCCTATAAGAAAGAAATGATGGCAGTGGTATACTACCTTGATACTTGAAGGCATTACTTGTCGATTACAAAGTTCAAAGTGTTGATGGACAACGCGGCGAATACCTATTTCAAGACTCAGAAGAAGCTGAGTCCAAAGCAAGCCCTTTGGTAGAATTAAATTTCATGTGGGAGCACAAATAGATAAGCAAAACCAAGTCATTAACGCCCTGAGTCGCAAGGATGTGCAGGGCTATATGGCTTTATTGATTGTAGTGTAGTCAACTTTTCTCGATCGAGTGAAGAAACAAGCCAAGGTGGACCAGGCCTATGTCCATCTCAAGAAGGAAGTGCAAGAAGGAATCATAAGGCATGATTAGGAAGATGGTGGGCTCTTACATGCCAAAGGTAATTGATTGTTTATTCTTAACTCGGAGCGGCTTAAGAGCAGAACTTTTGCGATAAATGCATGACAATTAATGGGCAAGACATCTTGGGAGAGAACGAATGATGGCACTCCTTGCTCGTAGCTGTTATTGGCCGAACATGGAGGAAGATGTTGAGCTATATGTGAAGACATGTTTTGTGTGCCAACAAGACAAGACTGAGACAAGGAAGGAAGCCGACTTATTGCAGCCACTACTAGTGCTAGAGAAACCATGGAGATCGGTGTCCGTGGGCTTTATCATAGGGTTCCCTTCAATCCAAGGTATGCGATCTGTGTTGGTCGTGGTAGACTGGTTTTCAAAGTATGCGGTATTCCCCACATGAATGCCTAGTTGGCCTGGCAGTCCAGCTCTTTTTCAAGTATGTGGTGAAGTCATTTGGTGTTCTAGAAGATATAATCAATGATCGTGACTCAAGGTTCACTGGAAGTTTTGGACGGCTCTCTTTAACTTGATAGGTCCTGAGTTAAAGTTTTATATAGCTAACCATCCATAGACCAACGACCAAACAGAGCATATCAATGCTTTGGTAAAAGAGTTCTTAAGGCATTATGCTCTCTGATAAGAATTGGTTGGATTTACTTGATGTTGCCTAATTCTCCTACAACTTACATCAGAGTTTTGCAACTGGGATGAGTCCTGTCGAGCTGGCACTTAGACATCAGCCTCTAACCTTACTAGAGGTGGCACGTTCTTAAGGGCAAGTTAGCTATCCAGCAGCTTATCATTTTGTGGAAGAAAAGCAAGAGTTGATCTTGTAGGCTTGAGATAGTTTGCTTAAGGTAGCCAAGCACATGGAGAAGTATGCTGACCAACATAGGTGCCAAGTTGATTTCAGTGCTGGTGACAAGGTGTTGCTGAAATCGACCTTGCAGATTAGGAAAAAGATTAGCAGTAAGATTGTGCATCGTGGGCTACTTCCAAGGTACGATGGTCCCTTCGAGATTGTTAAAAAGGTCAAAAATGTTGCTCATAGGTTAAAGCTACCACCTCGATTAAAGGTGCATTTGATGTTCCACGTCAGTTTTCTAAAGCCTTATAATGAGGACTTGTTGAATGAAAGGCAACAGGCGAAGAGGCTCCATCTACCATCAGAAAGCAATTTGACAAAGTGGTAAAAAAGATCTTTGACCATCGCACAATAGGCATGAGCAAGAAGAATCGACGGGTAGATTTTCTTATGAAATGGAAAGGTGAAGATGAAAGCAATGCTACATGGGAATGGGACGTGACTTTGTGGTAGTTTGAGAAAGAAGTGTAGGAATACCTCAAGGCTATACCGATGAGGGTGTCGGCTTCATCCGATAGGGGTGGTTTGTTAGACACCCGAGATTTAAGGTAAGTCATTGGTGGCAAGCTTGGGCATGGGTGGCCCATGTCCAAGGCAAGAAGGCATGTGGCAACCTCTTTGAGATGGCTCAGACAAGTTCTAGTTGTTCAACGTGTAGGCACAAGGTGGCCTTGGCTGTGCAAGGAGTTAGGCGAAAAACGGGCGCACGGGTGAGCGGGCATACATGAAATTCGGATAAGGCATACTCAAAACTCGGACAGCGCATGCGCTGGCATGTGCAAAAATATTAGAGGCAGGTGTGTGCGTGTGCAGACATACATAGAGGGCTTGAGCATGGGCCATCTTGATTCAAACAGCAGTCCAAGAAAACAAGGAATGTCCAGATATGCAACGGCTAGTTGGCTGAGTGGGCGAGCTGGTAGCCCACGTGTGCGAGTGGCGCGCACACAATTAGGAGGTAGTTAGACAACGGGTAGTCTTTGAGATCATGGCCACAACGGCTAACTCTAATGTGTAACACCCCGAAATTAATTAAGTATGATTAGTGTACGAAATGGTGAATTATTGTGCCATGATGTAGTTTGAACTTAATTTAACTATTTTGTGATATTTTCAAATTAATGTTACTTCTAATTATTTTTAATCACTCTAATTATTTTTATTTATTATTTTAAATTTTTAAACAAAATAATTTGTTAAATTTCTAATATATCCTATTTTGGAAAACCATGTGGGGACATGGTTTTCATTCTAAAAACTACTCTCTCCCACTCTATTTATTTCACTCTTCCTCTCCTTACTCTCTCACTCTCCCAGACGTTTTCTCTCTTCCTTCCTTCTCTCACGTTGTCTCTATCTTTCTCTCTTCCCTCTCAAATTTGTTTCAAAATTTTTGAGCTCAAGCCCTAAATCTCAGCTAGATTAGAAGCTTGGAGACTTAATTGAGCATCCATAAACCCCTTTCAAGATCAAATTTGAGGTTAGTTACTCTATTTTTCAAAACTTTAAACTTTTCCCAAATTTCTAAATTTTCTTAGAATGTTGAAATCTAAGTTTTATGAGCTTAGGAAACCTTCAATCTAAGTTAGTAAGACTCAAATCATCTAGAATCTAGACTTAATTTGATGAAAAAAGGATTAAACCAAGTTTTTCTCTTTTTCAATATTTTTGGATTTTTTGAAAATTTCTATGTAAATCTTCTTCAAATATATTTAAAAGTGCTCTAGTAATGTGTTTAAAAGTATTCTAGTATGTTTTTCTATCATTTATGATCATTATGCATGCTCTGGGAATTGGAAAAAGATTTGAGCTCGACGAGGCTGAAGCTCGAACTAAAAATTTTTAGATTTTTCTAGTTTGACAGGCCAATGTTGAGCATCGATAGGCCGGACTCATGACTTTGGCATTCCAGACTCATCGTGTCAGTGGGCTAAACCAAGAAAAGTTTGGCAGGCCAGTATTGTACGGTCGATAGGCCAAACTGTAAAGTTTGGCAAGCCGACTGGGCTCCATAAAATTTGATGTTTTTCACCCGTTTCCATTGTTTTAAACCTAGTTAAAGACTTTGATCCTATAAAATGATTTTTGTGAACTTCAAAGGCGTACTGAGAAACCATAAGATAGCTTAGCAGTGTAGAATACCCTAAGCTAGATATTGATGAACTTAGTCTTTATTTAAGGTTGTTCGTGGTTCTATGGAGCCACGTATAATGGATCGAGACTTTGATGCTGAGTCACGGTGCCGGATATTGAGGTAGAACTTCTACCATATTCTTTAGTAGCTAGGTTTTTAAATGATTTTGGCCTCAAAATGAATTCTTTTAAAATGTTTTTAGTGAATGATTGAAAAGATTTTATCAGTTGTTTTCATAAACTGTTGAATGAGGTGATATTCATAATGAATGTAAGTGAATACACATTGTAAAATGAGATTTCAATAATTATAGAAATGTATAAACAGGCATGATGCCATACTCAAAGATCGGGCTGTGTAGAGTGCGACCTTGGGTGCAGGTCTTGAAACCCAGCTAGGTCACTATGGTTGTGACATTTATGGTTTGCCTAATAAAAGATAATAAGATTCTTTCTGGATGAACGATGAACTGTTTTTTTGGTAAGAATGATTTAATTGAGTTTATTTATTTAATTTTGTTTTCCAAATTTTTTTTGAATGATAAATTTCATATTTAAATTAAATGATTTTAAATTTTAGTTTTAATGAGCCTTTCGCTCACATTTTATTTGTTTTCAAACCTTTCCTCCTCTAGGTGGAATTTAGCTTGGGACTAATTGGGAGGCTGCCGATCGAACTCGTGAGCAGTAGAAGATTTTGAGTAGTTTATTTGCATTGACTAATCAAGGCATGTAATATTTTAATTTCCTGTTTCTTATATTGGACTGTGGTTATAATTTTAATTATTGTCGATACTATATGTGTGCGCACTAATGTGGATTTGGTGAGACCCAACTTGTGCCTACCTTTCTTTATTATTTTGTCTTATCTGTTTAATTATTTCGATAAGAGATTTAAAAGGTTTTAAATTTATCACATATTGGGAATTTTTAACTAAAATTTGATTTAATTAAATTAATTAATCCGCCACCGTCGCCTCCTAGATTTTAGGGTGTGACATAAGGGCATGTGGGCTTGAGGATCTTAGAGGACGTTGCAACGTTCGCAGAGTGGGTCAACCATGGCTAGACCATTTAAGCGCCCTATGTGGCACATGGGCACGCATCAGGTGATGCACGATGCTGGCAGGCTACATTGGCATGCAAAGGACCAAGTTTCCACCTGAGAAATATAGAAGTGGCCTACAACATGGCTACTTCCATGCATAGAGTCCCGAAGTGAGTCCTTAGTGGTTGGGGGTGTCAACCACCTATTGTAAAGTGTTGTTTATAAATAGTGAGGCCTCGAGACACCAACTCATATTGATGATTGAGTGAGTGTGGTGGTGATCCGAGTGAGGCAAAGCTTGTATTCCTTTTTCGTGAGTTCAATAAAAGGTTGGAAAGTGGTTTCCGTAGTTTGGTTTTGTGTGTTTTTTAACGAATCATCGTAAGTAAACACTTGAGTAAGCTGACTAGGTTGGAGAACTTAGTGCTACACAGAGTCATTCTTTCTAGGTTGGAGAACTTAGTGCTACATAGAGTCATTCTTTCGATGAAAATTTGGGCCCCTATGATAGCAGGACACCCTTTTCTATTGTGCCCAAGTCTCCCATAAATACCACACTTAAAAGTCAATCTTTTTTCTCACCTTTGTTTGTTGTGAGGATCCACCTTGAACTTCATTGGGATGTTTAAGCCTAATTCTTTTCAGCTTACTAGGCTGCCTCTTAAAATTTGGTTGCTTTGATGGTGTTAATTTTTCTTGGTCCACATCTTAT